>JALIZH010008459.1:0-10562 GCA_030522465.1 Rhipicephalus appendiculatus | reverse complement strand
AAAATGGTTTTATTTATTCATCAATGGTAAAGACTCTGTTGATAATACCGCTTCTGTTCTATTTGGCTAGAAATTCGGTGATACTATCAAATGACATGGCTACTTTGGCTACTTTTGGCGTGAGTTCTGGCGCGTTTTCATGTCCACCCAGCGGCAACCCTGACGGTGGCCAACACTGATCCGTCTCCGCAATCATTGATGGACCTAAAGGTTGCCTACATGCAAGGATTCAACTGCTTAAATACATCTTTTACAGCATGTTCGCCACATGCCAGAGCGGCTTTAGTACATGACCTCCCCAAGATCTTCCATATCCACTTCATCCACGACTTCTTGTCCATAACCTCGATAATATCGGAGAAATCATACCTGAAAACTGTTCGAAACAACCTGCTGAGGAACTGTCCGATAATGTGCGACCATGCTTTGTTACTGCGCCACTTAATAAACATACAGGAACACTTGCCGAGGTTAGCAATTATTCAGCTTCAGCTAACAGGCATGCGCCACCATTAGTTAATGCTACCTGAGATTAGCATCGCTGTTTGGGTAACCTCAGCTCACATTAGGAACGTGATACATGGTTTAGCCATCATAACCGATACCGGCGCTTCCATTAGACGCGATTTTGTTGTTATCAGTCAAAACAAGACTAAAGCGCCGTGTATTTAGTCGCAGTTATTGAACACTACCTCGTACTAGCCATCAGTTAGCAAAAATTTGCCGGCAAGAAATATTAGCAAACTCCAGCTGGACTTCGGGTTAATTTTTGCCTAACTACTATTTATCGAGCGTTAATTACTTTTTATCGAAGTAATTACAGTAAGCCAGAATAATCCACGCAGTTCACCGGTCTTTCGTCATTTACTGGGTTAAACTAAGAGATGACGTACGGTAAACAATAGTGATTATACCAAATGTCTTGCATGAGAGAACTATACACGCACCGTGTAACCTCGTCCCGATGGGCTGTTTGAGTTGCAGCTGATTGTGCTTCATCCAGAGCTTACACGCATAGATAGATATACGTACATGGAAAGAGGTCTCGCAGATAAAAACTGCAGTCGAACATATGTTCTTGACTGCATAAAGGAACAATAAACACCTTCAACTGCGAAGTAAATCAACGAAAATTATAGTCTAATCATTTGAATAAATAAACAGTTAATGCGGGAAATGATTGTAAACGTCAGTCATTAATGCCAGCAAAAAGATTAAAACTACATACACTTTTCAGTAATATGAAGCACATTACAGTGTTGAAACGAAGCGTGGCGTGAGCGCGGTAGGATAGTGATGCAAGCGAAAACTTTACGTTAGCGAGCGAACTGCTCCAAATTTTCGCACCAGCACTCTACGAAGACTACCTCATCGAGGAACGATGTCGCGTGATTTCTGAAACACCTTTGTTCATACATTATTATTCAATATTCCGCGGACTTTCCTCAATCAATATATTTTTATAAAAGAAAGAAAATTCTGCAAGTATTAGCTTACACGAGAAGTATCACCGGAAATAAAAAAACCGCCAGGCCTGCGCGGAACTCGCAGCACAGCTACTGCGAAAGCTGGGAGAGGGGCCTTTCTAGAGCCTTTTTAAACATTCTTGGGGCAACTACAACAACCGCACTTGAATGGTACCCACTACGCCATAAATCATCATAATTTTTGTGTGGTGGGGGAAGCGTCTACTACGCCATTATTCGTCATTCTTCAGAAAAGCGCGGTACCCGCTACACTCTTGTAACGCATTATGTGCACTTTGTTGATGCTGTGGCCGACGACGATGAAGAATTTTGCCTCATGCTTTTGTAATGGGTTGGAGCATTGAACGACCCACTCGTTACGCAATTCGATTTGTGTGACGCCTGGTTCTTACTTTACTGTTCTAAAACGCTTTACAAAACAGGTTAACGTGATTCCTTACCAGACATGAAGATTGCATAGGGGTCAGTTTGCACCGCAGTTTCAAGCAGCGGCGTAGCTCAGTGGTAGAGTGCTGGGCTGCCACGCAGAAGACTCCCGGGTTCGATTCCCATTCGGTCATAGATGTTTTTCATTTATTTAGTTTTTTTCTTATTTCGTGCGATATTGGTTACGGACACCGGCGGCGGCGGCGGCGGACAACTACGGCGCAGAAACGACCCTTGTTGTGATCTCATAACAGCTTTCGCTGTAAAAGGCTGCTCTGAAGCAGCGCCTTCGTTTGCCGGTTGCTGACCTTACTACATGCGCCGTTCATTTCCACATATGAACCAGGAAGCCTCTTCCTTCTTTATAAAACAGTCATTGTTCCTTTGGTACTGTAGTTGTGAGGCCGGAAACGACTACGTCAAATTTACGATATCGTAAAAGGATGGATGAAAAAGAAGAACATTGTATGTTGGCGGCAAACAGGGCACCTTCTTTGATATGTGATCTCACGTTCAACGACCCGGTTCTTTTGACTATGCAGGCGCTTGTTGAATCGAAGGGCGTCGGACTCTACTTGTAGTGTAGTGAGCGGAAAAAGCTTGCGCTGGCAGAGGATAAGCCAGCCAAATCGGAAAGTTTAGGAACAATTTTAGAAGTGATATTGCATCAAACTTGCGCGCAACAAGTGTAAATAATAAATATTCACCATCTATCCAAGTGTTAATAAAACCCAAACATGTTACTACATAAAGGCCGCTTCCATTTGTGAAAGGTGAAACAGTGGCAATTGTGACACGTTCAGGAACGAATCTCTGCTTCACAGGCCTGCGTGCTGTTGAAAGAGGCAGAGTAGTAGTGAATGCCTTCATTGATTATAAGGTTTCTGGGCAAGCGGGTGAGGTTCTAAGTCCAGGACTCTACTGGCCTTTGCGGCTCACTGTGCTTGGTCGGGAAGAGCTACCAGGCTCTCCCGATCCTTACTAGCACGGCAGGTCTCCCATGGCCTTGTTCGATTGTTCTCCTCAAAAAGAGAAAAAATATGTTCTGGTGTCGCGATTTGCATTCCCACATAATGTGGGCGAGAGTTGGCCGTTCTCCACTCAACGGACAGCTGTGCGAGTACATTGTGAGAATTATGTGATTTCTGTGTCGGTGAGGGTACGCGTTGGTTTCTACACAATGGCGTTCTCGCGCCTGTTCTCCGGCAAGATCCGCATGTGAACGGCTGTGTTTTTGCCGTTCTCCGCTTTGGTTTTCGAGGACTACGCGTAGAGATGTTGGGGGTTCATCGAGTGTTGCGAGTGGAGCTCGTATGCCTATTTCGTGATCAAGCCGCTCGGCCTTTAGGTTGCCCTCAAGTCCCGCATGCTCGGGCGCCATCATATTGCATGCGGAATTTGAAGTTGTTTTCCTAGGAACCTCGTTGCATAACTTGTATTCGCCCCAGCGTGAAACATAATTTGGAATAAAGTGAAAGAGCACACATCTTTATCACACGAAATGCTGTGCATGGTATTTATAGTACCTTATACATTCGGTAGAATATACTCTTTAATCTCAGCACTTGAATATAACGATAAACGTTGACTTTTCTTCACATTTGCGTGTCTGCGATTCCTTGTATGATATACGTTGTGGGTAAGAAAATTTCACGAATGACACCTCGAATTTCTACAGCCTCTACCATATTTGTTGATTAAGATATAACATTCATTGAAGATTAACTATAGATAATGGCGGTCATCGAACGTACGCAAGACCCTTTAGCTCAATGTGACTGGAACAGACTTCAATGATTTAATTCGAATAAACATCTAAAAAAATATTTCCATTCTCACTTTAGTTTTGACATGCACTTCAACAGTCAAAACATGGAAGACTTGGCATAGCCGACGTACATATCATTCAGTGTTCCACTGGACTGCATCTGTATCGACTGAATATTTTTCGTCATTGTCCAAGCTTGCAAGATCCATTAGAAGTCAATGTGAAGATATCAATTATTGATTAATTCTCCCTATCTTTGTAATCAAAATTTAATTTTTGACTAATATTAATAATATTAACAATAATATACTTGTTGATTTTCACAAGCAATCCATTTCGTATGTTGTTTCAACAACATACAAAAGTGTCAACATATATGGGGTTTTACGTACCAATACCACAATAAGATTATGAGGCATGCCTTAGTGGAGGGCCCCAGAAATTTCGACCATCTGGTGTTTAGCGTGCAGTGACATTGCACAGCACACGCGCTTCTAGTATTCGGTCTCCACTGAAATGCGACCGCCGCGGCCGACATCAAACCCGCGACCCTTCGGGTCCGCAGCCGAGCACCGTAACAACTGATCCGCTGCTGCGGACGCAATTGTCAACAAACCGCTCTGATGGAAAACGTCAGTATGTTTCCAGTGACAACACTCTCTTAAGAGTGGCAATTACTCTTTACCAATCTTGGACATATCATACAAACGAACTTCAGGACTTAGTTTACATCATAAATTGCGCTACAAACAGAAATTCCAAATACTGGAGGCCTAATATATTCCGCCAAATATGAAACCTTGGTTTATCTTCAGCTACTTTTCATGCGTCAACAGCTCAATAATATGTTAAGACTCCGTTCTCTTTTTTATTCTTTCCTACGTAGGCAAAACAGCCTTAACCTCACACGTAGGACAATAGAAAAGGAGGGGCAGTCATAAAAATATAAGGATAATATATTTGTGCATTCACGCTTCCTGCCTTAGACGGAAATACAGGGTTGTGGGATTTGGCTACATGGCGCCAAATTGATCATTTTCTCAGGCTGTTGGCGGGGAAAATTCAACCGTGGGTACTTTTAAAATAGCTGGGCTATTGAAAAAAAATTGATGCATATTTTCGCAGCCCAAATCTTTTGGCGCCCATACCACCACAGCAGTTTTAACATGATAACGTTAAAGAGCTCGTTTCACCGAAACTCTGTCGTCGGCACAGGCGTGGTTGGTTGTGAGCGATAAATCAGCGTTGTCTGTGAGCCAAAATTCGAGTTACATGCAACTAAATGAATAATAAAACTGGATTTAGTGGGTATCGTACGCAGGCATTCTGCATAGCAAGCAGGTGTTCTACCAGAAAGAGCGACATCATTGTTTTGAACTGCTGCTAAAACAAGCCCCATGCCAAGTGCAGGAGCGCGCCTAACTGGGCTGGTTAGTAAATGCTCAACACGCCAACAAACAGTGATGAACATGGGACACGGGTCTATCATTCTCTCACCGTCCCGCGTCCAGCGCTGTATGTTCACGTCTTCCACATACGAATGTCATGTAACACGAGGAGTCTCCTTACCGCATGTAATATATTGCGGGGCTGGAAGTGCAGATTCGCGGCAGCCGTCACGGCTCGTGAATGGCGCAAAGAGAGAGGGGTTTATAGAACAACCCATTTAAATAACTCAGGAATACTTAATGATCATCATCAGCGAAAGTAACAACAATGTCGGCAGTTGCGTGGGTTCGTGTGTTGCCCTACGGATGCATAGTGGTTATTTGGCTGATTTTCAAGAGGAAGAATTATGGCGTAGTGTGCACCTCGCAACTTTACTTGCAGTAGGCATTCCGATATAGTTTGAATTGGCTAATGTTATGCGTACAGATGTTCCGTTTTCTGCGGCATGGTTTTCTGCGGCACCGAGAACCGAAGCGAGGCTAGCAACAGAGGAAGCCATGGAGACGGGGCCCGACTGCGCTACACCGTGCTTCTCTTGAGCCGAAACTCAAACGTCTTCTAACTTTTTTATCTTTTCAAGCTTGTCCATCATCATCGACAATCCAGTGCGGTCGCGTTCATGTTATCTATATTATGCGAAAGTTTGTCTGGGGGGCGGGCAGCTTCGACCGAAATGGTAGCTAAAGTTTATGCAAGTGGGTAAACTAGTAGTAGATTTCTGGAGGGAGATACAGAACTATACTCCATCTAAGAAGTTCTATTCATCACTGTGAAGTCTACAGGGCGCCTTAGCTAATAGGAAGGGCGATTAGCCCCCGCACATCTATTTATCCGCGCCTCGTCGTCTGCTAAACGTGCCGCTGCGTCTGCGCGCGCACGTTCAGCGAGCAGACGGAAGCGTCGGAAAAAGTAGAGCAAGGCTGCACTCATCGACGCTGGTGCCATGCGCCTCGAGTTTATCACGTCTTCGTGGTGCGCTCTGTGGCTCGTAAGTTCCAAACTGACACTTGTATTTGCTTTAGATTTGAGTCTTGGAGCTTCGGCAGCAATGTATTCGTGACGACATTGCGCTATTTCCTTGAACCGCTATCAAATTCTCGGTGCGTTAGGCATAGCAGGCGTGGTTGATGAAACAGCTTATCTCGCCAATAACGACAGAACGTACCTGTTGATTTGCCCTGATCGTGGCATGGCACGTCGTGATAGCTATTTACACCGTTCATTTGCTGCTGTGAGCACTTTGGGCGAGCATTAAGGGCAAGTTCGGATCGTAGCTGCTGGTCGCATCGGCTTGGGCGCTGCCACGTTGATTTTAACCACAGTTAGAGGCGGTTACTTACACAATAATTAAATAAATACGCCGTAAACGTAATGAAGAATAAGAATATCATTTATTGAGGCGCAGCAGAAGATTCTAAACAAAGGCAAATGTCTAAATCTTGCCAATTGCAAGGCAATTATATCTGGAACTATGTTTTCCTGCTTAAGGATGTGGCTTGCTTACACCCCGTAGACTTGGCAGGGCTGAAAGGTACCGGTGAGATGGAGTATAAAATTATTCATCCCGCAGAAACCTAATGGCGCGTCCTCCAAGGAGAGCAATGAAGCTACTTCTCCTGCCGACATCGGATGCAAACGCAGAACGAGTTTTCTCAGTGAAGAACTTTAAGAAAGCTGATCTTAGAAACAACGTCTGATGATATCCTATCTTGATTGCAAGCACCTAGTTTGGACAGCGATTTTGAATCTTCACCACCTGCAGCCTTTATTTCCTTTCATAAATGATTGCTAAAAAGATCTCAGAAATACGTTCACATATTCGCTGTAGCTATGACTATAATTGTACGATATTCCAAAATTCGAAGTGGTAATTTTCTCACGTGCGGCCGATATCGGTACATATACCATCTTATTCAAAGCACCGTTGGTTTAAGTATTTGTACGCGTATATTAACGATTTCTGTATGTTGCCAGGTTTTCGGGCGTGACTGGAGTTTTCGGCACCATTCGTTCGCCGTGATTGATTATGACACTACCGCGTTTCAGTGCCTGCTTATATGTGCTTTTTTTTTCGCTCCTTTTTTGTTAACCTCTTCGGTATTAATTTTGTTCCTTACCTTTATATCTCTCCTTACTTCGTCCCCCAGAGCGGGGTAGAAAACTAAACATTCATATTCCTGTCAATCTTTCTGCCTGTCACTTAATCTCTATCGCTCTCTTGCTCTCTCTCGCTATCTCCAGATTTTTCTCAAAGCAGCTACGGCTGTGATAAGACACTTACAGTAAAACAATAAACTTCGTCCCACGTTGTTTAATAAAGGGGCTACTTTTTTGGCTCTACTACCGTATCTTTCCGTGCATGGCTCCTTTTTTGCTACTTATTGAAACTCGTTGCCTACTTCTCACATTTTGATTATTGATTTGAACATATCTTGCCTGAATCTTAATAGGCATTATCAGACGCCTACTGTCAGCAACATTACATACCTCGGTTTTCTAGTGCTTATGGTGTTCGACTGCGGACCCCAAGGTCGCGGGATCAAATACTGGCCGCGGCGGCCACACTTTAGATGGAGGCGAAAGTGCTTGAGGCCCGTGTACTTTGATTTGGTGCGCGGTAAAGAACCCCAGGTGGTCTAAATTTCCGGAGGCCTCCACTGCTTCGTCTATCATTATTGTATTGCGGTTTAGGATGTCAAACCCCAGCATTATAATTGGGGCTTTACATCCCAAAACTAGCGTATGATTATGAGAGACGCCGTAATGGATTGATGCTAGAATTTCGACCATCTGTGGGCCTGTAACGGGCACCTAAATGTAAGTTCACGGGACTCGAGCATTTTCGCCTCCATCGAAATGCGGCTGCCGCCACCGGGAGTCGAGCACCATCATCACCAGACCACAGCTGCGGATAGTTAAACCCCAACAATTATTATTATTATTATTACTATTATTATTATTATTATTATTATTATTATTATTATTATTATTATTATTATTATTATTATCTCCATGCTTGTTGGCATCATAAAGCCCACCTAAATGTCAACTACCATTTTTTGTCGCAAGTATTATAATGGATGTATTATCTACAAACCATACCCACATGAATAGAGATATATTGATACACCTTCCTTGTGTGCTTTACGCACAGTGAACAAAGGATTCTGACTTCCCCAAAACATCCGTATGTTACTTATTATAGGGTGAACAAACGGACAAATAACCAGAGTTTTTGAGAACGTCATCGTGTTTCTCAGGCCACTGTCCCCCAAGAAGCAGCATGCGCGGAGTGCCTCTGTACGTCGTATCGGGAGTCATCGTAAGAAACTCACTCATTCAGCAATAGTCTCCACTAAAGTAAAACTGTAAACAATGTTGTAATGTAAACGCTCGCTAGCTCTGCATGAAACAGCTCTGCAGTTATTCAAAGTTTCCGTTGGTGTAAATGCTTAAAGCTGTTGTAGATCCTCTATAGCTTTACACAAATTCATATCACAGGATGTCAAGAAAAGTTGCGCATGAGTAATAAAATAAATTGTTCATGCACGAACGGGGCGGTGTACACTTGCTGCTCAGAATAAATCTTGCTTGAATGCTCCTGACCATAATACAAAGTTGGCCATAAGCCTGCTAAATAGCCATGAAATGAACACCCTTCCCCCCCAAAAATTTTAGGTAGTAAATCCGGCATATACATAATAATTCCGGTGATTTCGTGTGTCAACATTGTACAAAATGTACAATGTACAACAAAAAATACAATATTATCGATATATAGTGATCCCGTTTTCTCCAGCACTCGTAAATTTCCCAAGTCTTTTCAGTTTGTCTTATAGCCCCAATTTCTTCCATCTGCAAAATGGGCGACATGTGTTTAATACAATAACACTTGCCAAATACTCTGCGAACAACGGCCTCCTGCGCAGGAGAGCATAGAGGCGTGTGCTTGCATTATCTGACCTCGAAACATGGTTCTCCCAGGGGGAGGCCGTGTTACAAACGTCTTGGGCCAATGATCTGCAATGTAACGGTGCCTTTTAGAAGTTGAGAACAGATGCGATATTGAAAAGTGGTTCTGTGCCGAGAAACATTGCTGGTTGTAATATGATATGCTGGGTGTAGGATACGGGAAAGTGCTTTTTCCGTCATGCTCAGCTTCAGGACATCCCACAAGCATGTGGAGAACAGATAGCCTCTCCCCACATGTCTTCCATACAGGCACTTCACTTCCAATTAAAAAAATTACACCATCTCCCGCTAAAGGGAACCATGTGTAGATGTAAAGCAGCGGGCGCTAACGCTTACACTGGCGGCGGCGTTGATGCTGGCGCTCATCGCAGCGTTGCGCAGGAGAGAAAAACTGGGGAGGCGCAAAGCACGCAGTGATGGAGCGGTGTTTCCTACTGGAACATGTCAATCGCTGCTAATGGGCAATGAGAGACAGAAGACTTCGACTAGACACAGCGCGCGTCGTTAACTAAAAGCGGACCCGCAGTCCGCTTTTAGTTAACGACGCGCACGCTGCGAATTTTTATTGTTCAACAACGCACAGGAGAAATCTCCCACCGGCACCACCTTGCAGGTCGAAGTCCATTGCCATATATACGGAGTGGCCAGTGAACGGTTGTGCAGCGCGAGCAGTCGGTTTTTTCAACCAAGAAACTCGCTAGCAGACGCTGCCTGCGTCGGCGTCGCGAGGCGAGAGGGGGAACGTAGGAAGGAGAGAGAGGAGGGGACGCGCATGCGCAGTGGGAGTGTGGACGCCGCGGGCAGGGATGCCTAGAGGAGAGAGGGGGAAGCGTAGGAGGGGAGAGAGGAGGGGAGGCGCATGCGCAGTGAGGGTGTGGTTGCCGCGGGGAGGGATGCCTAGAGGAGAGAGAGGGGAAAGGAGGTTTTTTTATTTTTTTAAGGGGTTTGCGCATGCGCAGTAAGGGATGTCACGCCGCACACCGGATTAAGCTCCGCCATAAGATGCTTCACATCTAAAGAAGTTGTGGGTACTGAACGTGTACCCTACCCTTATAGTCCGCAGGACGACACGTCCGTTCGCTGGGATTGTGTCAGTAGTACGAGAGGCTCTAACTGCGCTTTTACTAGATGTAGCTTGTTACGTGTTCCAGCATCCCACAAGTGTTGGCATCTGTAATCACTCTTGTGCCCAGCACACGCATCTAACCAGGAAGTTCGTTTCCTGGTTAGATGCAGGTTAAGCGTTCTTGCTGAGAAAACCGCTTGATCTGCGGCGACATGGGTCTCTTCCCCCTGCTTTGGCTGTTTGTGTCACAGATTTAGGGACAACTATTCGAAGAAATATAAGAAAGCAACGGCAAACATCATTGACAAAAATTCGGCAGATCCCACGTACCTTGGGAATCGATGATATGCGAAGCCTACGGAGGGAAGGTGACAGCTGTAATTTATTTATTGAG
>JALIZH010008457.1:0-13911 GCA_030522465.1 Rhipicephalus appendiculatus | reverse complement strand
GGGAAGAAATACGAAACGCTCAGTCAGCTAAGTTGCGCCCTGCCAAGATGCACTCCGCCAGTTATTTGGGGTGGCAATGACACTGCATCTGACACTTCTGACGGGAGGCTGTTGCCAATGGGGTTTTTGGTTTCGTTTTTACACACTGGTAAATTTCGGACTCGTTTTATCGAACAGAAGCTCATTAGATTCGATTTTTTTTTCTTTAAGGTTACCGTAACTATTCACTCACACCTTCCCCAATGAAATGGTTTTTTTTAAATAATTCCAATCATTTTTTTAATAATTTAATTTAATTTCCATGGAACAGTGCAGGTTAGTGCCGCGGGCTTATCCAAGCAGTCTGTACTTTTTTTTTTGCAAGACTGAGCCCCACTGCCTATAATTCTTACTTCTTCTAATATACTGCACCCAGATATCGTATTGCATGGTCCCCTCAAAGTCGTTCAAAGTAATTGTGGTTCCAATGTATGCACAAAGTAAGGTGAATCAACACGAAATCTCGTGAAACCTCTTCATGGCTACAAGTCATAATGTCATAAAGTGTTATACGACGAGGGTGTAGCCAGCCCTTTTTTTCCGGGTAGGAAAGGGGTTACAAACTAGAGGGGATGTGGGAGCGCGGCTGGGCAGGCCACATACCAACAAAGAAACTTTGAGTGGGGCATGTGTCATGCCACTGGCATCAGCTGCCTGATCCTATGCCCACTTACCAACATGGCCGAGGCTGGCCATGTAAAATTTTACGCCTAGTCCTGCAATGCAGAAACCACAAAAACTGGCCAGTCTGACAACATAGCAGTATCTCAATCAGTAAAACGTCATGTGCACAGTACAGAGATGCAAGTTTGATTCTCACCAGCAGCATGCTTTTTTTGTTCAAATTATTTGCAAACTGAAATCAAACATAGCAATCAAAGCGGCAATGAAACCCAATTTGCAATCATTGTCTGTGTTGTGGTGGTTAACCCTTGTGCGTTCACAAACAAGCAGACAAAATTTTAGTATATTTGGTCGTGCACTTCACTTAAAGGGACACTAAAGAGCAAAACGATTTATCTCGTATTAGTAAACTACTCTTTCACGACACCCAAAACACCACTCTGGCTGTGAGGAGGCCCTTAACAAGCGAGAAAACGCGCGAAAAGAAAATGTGTTGGGCGACGCCACCGTTAAATTCCCACACCATTTGTCATGACGCCACATGTTTTGACGGTGCCTACTAGGGCCTACATAGTTCCTAATCGGTAAAAACGAAGTGCATTGTCCTCTAAGGGGGGCATAGGCTTAACATACTAGCGCACCTAGTTTCAGGCAATGATGCCACAACGCAATAAATACACTTTGAAATTTGTGACATCACGATTGCAGATTTCGGCGCGAAATTTAAGTATGATACTTTGAACTTGTTTGTCTCCTCTATTAATAAACCTATGATGGTGAAAATAATGAAATGAGAGCTCTGAGAGTATAATCTCAATCAAAACGAATTCATTGTTTCTCTCTAGTGTCCCTCTAATTAAATCTCTTTATAACATGCCAGTGGGCTAAGAGTTGGGAAACACTGACGCACTCGTGCGCCGTGACGCAACAAGCTGGCTGTTGTGCGAGCATATGCATTCCGACGAACAACTTTGTTCATACAATTGAGTTATATCAGCTTCCTTCAGCTTGCCACTGGAAATAAACAATTTTGCAGCAGCTGAAACACTGCCATTGGGCACAGCAGCAGCACACTGACCACTTGTGGTAAGCAGGCTGATCTGGTAACAGACAATGACTCTCCTGCATGCAAGGCATGACATCACAATACGCCAAGGTGAAATGGCGGTCATCGGCATTGGGAAAGGGGAGGTTTATAGCCGTCAACTTCTACGAGTTATTATGGACCAAAATATTGGTTTACACACACACACACATACACACACATATGTATATATATATATATATATATATATATATATATAAAGGAAGGAATTGTAAACTTAAGGGCTCGTTTGCTTTGTTAAACACAGTATTAATGAGAACTAACAGACAAAGATGCCAAGGAAAGTATAGGGGAAGCTATTAGAAGTAATTGTAACGTAAATGTGAAGAAATGAAAGTGGACGAAAAGGTAACTTGCCACCGGCAGGATCCGAACCTGCGACCTTCGAATAACGCGTCCGATGCTCTACCACTGAGCTACGGTGGCGGTCACCTCCCCGTCCACTTTATGGGGTATATATATGTGTTCTTAAACGTGGGAGCGTCAGTCAGCGCCGCCTGTTGCCATTACGGCGAGTGTGGAACACTCTTTTTGGCCTGTAGGCGTCACGTAGTACGTGGTCTTATTACGAGAGGGCAGCTGACTAGTAATCCCTCGCATACCACCTGAAGGCATCAAGTCTGCCAGAACGAGACCCTCGTTATGAATGAAGGAAGGAATTGTAAACTTAAGGGCTCGTTTGCTTTGTTAAACACAGTATTAATGAGAACTAACAGACAAAGATGCCAAGGAAAGTATAGGGGAAGCTATTAGAAGTAATTGTAACGTAAATGTGAAGAAATGAAAGTGGACGAAAAGGTAACTTGCCACCGGCAGGATCCGAACCTGCGACCTTCGAATAACGCGTCCGATGCTCTACCACTGAGCTACGGTGGCGGTCACCTCCCCGTCCACTTTATGGGGTATATATGTGTACTTAAACGTGGGAGCGTCAGTCAGCGCCGCCTGTTGCCATTACGGCGAGTGTGGAACACTCTTTTTTGCCTGTAGGCGTCACGTAGTACGTGATCTTATTACGAGAGGGCAGCTGACTAGTAATCCCTCGCATACCACCTGAAGGCATCAAGTCTGCCAGAACGAGACCCTCGTTATGAATGAAGGAAGGAATTGTAAACTTAAGGGCTCGTTTGCTTTGTTAAACACAGTATTAATGAGAACTAACAGACAAAGATGCCAAGGAAAGTATAGGGGGAAGCTATTAGAAGTAATTGTAACGTAAATGTGAAGAAATGAAAGTGGACGAAAAGGTAACTTGCCACCGGCAGGATCCGAACCTGCGACCTTCGAATAACGCGTCCGATGCTCTACCACTGAGCTACGGTGGCGGTCACCTCCCCGTCCACTTTATGGGGTATATATGTGTACTTAAACGTGGGAGCGTCAGTCAGCGCCGCCTGTTGCCATTACGGCGAGTGTGGAACACTCTTTTTTGCCTGTAGGCGTCACGTAGTACGTGATCTTATTACGAGAGGGCAGCTGACTAGTAATCCCTCGCATACCACCTGAAGGCATCAAGTCTGCCAGAACGAGACCCTCGTTATGAATGAAGGAAGGAATTGTAAACTTAAGGGCTCGTTTGCTTTGTTAAACACAGTATTAATGAGAACTAATATATATATATATATATATATATATATATATATATATATATATATATATATATATATATATATATATATATATATATATATGAAGGCATTATAGACCCCCGCTTCTATTTTTCCATGAAAGTTGCAAATTGTTGGGAAACTGTGTCATGGCCCCTTTAATTTTGCCTACACTTGCTCAATCTCACATCATAAAGTTGTGACAAAAAACATTGAGCCCCTTGTTTCCCTCAGTTGTCGCCTCAGACCAGAGGTAATAGGTACAAGCATGCAAAAGTGCTTGCATGCCTTTATCAGCATCCACATGCATCTGAATGGCACTTGTGTGTTTTACCTCTAGCTGCATGAGTAAAGGCTGTCATTTCCACATAGGTGGCGTGCTCCAGTACAGCATCACAGAGCTATTGGCAACCTTTAGCAATATCCTCTGCGATATTCTTCTTTAAAAGGATATCAAATTTCAACAGCAACTGAAAGTAAAACGCAAGAGCATTAGCACAAGTTTCCCGAAAACAACACATAGGGGGGCATACCGAAGCCTCTGATGCCAGGAAGGGAAAAAGCACCAACGCCTCCGAAATCGTGAGGCTTCGGAGGCGTCCGTGTCGCTTCTGTGCAGTGGCCAGAAGCCGTGGCCTTAAGTCGCTCTCGTCGGCAGACGCTGCGTTAGCCTGCAGCCAGTGGTTGTGTCGCTCCAGTGACTCGGCAGTTTTACCATAGACGATCAGACGTCTGGAGTCCTGCAATGTATAAACAAGATTGCTGAGCCAAAGCTTTAAAAACATGGTGTTATGCCAGCCTAACAACAGCAATACTATCTCCTTGGCTTTCGTTCTCAGTGACTTGCAAGACCTACATTTAGCATGTAGCCCTCTAGAGATATGAAGTGCACTGGCCTTGCAATAGACCATCTTGCTGTTTACAAAGACAGACCCTGGACGGCTTCCGGTTTTGTCTCGCGGTGTAGCATACGAGAGATGGGTCGCTCAGGAGCGAGCCGGATCTTTTGAGCGGTTCTTTCTAAAGAACGAGTGACCCACCACTCAGTAAAAGTGAGCGGCGGTTCTTTGGCAGAGGGGGAAAGCCGGTTCTCACGTGCTCAGATAGCCGTGATACACCAACGCTGTCTGGTGTTGGTTGAACCGTTCGGTCCCTACCGTTCACGTACCGTGAGAGCGCGGCTATGCCGGATCTTCCGCTGAGCCGTGACGCCACCAGGTGTTGTTCAACCGTTCCGTTTGTTCAAGTTTACTTAGTAAAGTGAAGCTTTGGGCTAGTTGGTTTTGCATGATGAAGTAGTAACAGCGCAATATTCACGCAGGGACATACAAAAGAAGCAATATAGACAAGCGCTGACTTTCAACTCAACTTTTATTGAACACGAAAGGAAAATATATACGAAAAAAAACATTAAAGCATGACAAGATCACATGGGATGATCACACGTGCTCTTCAAAAAATGATAATTCTTTCGTCCGGCAAAGGTCTTTTCCGTATATATTTTCCTTTCGTGTTCAATAAAAGTTCAGTTTTATAGTAAGTTGCGTAGTTTTCGTTTTGCACCATGTCAATGTGCAAAATATAGCTCTTTTTGGACTGATTTTTTCAGTCACTAAACTTTTATAGTTATGAGTCATTATATCGCTCCACATTAACTGTAGAATGCAAATAACTAACAAGAAACTCTGCATAAGTGTAGTGAATGGACTAAATCTGTTAGGGAAATTCCTGTGTGTGGGAAATTTTGGGGGGAATTTCGAGGTGTTTGTGCGGACTTGATTGTATAAAGAGGATGAAGACGACGGAGACAAGAAGGCGATACAGGGGCAGGTGGCACGCGGCGGCGGAACGAGAAGAAAACAAGAAAAGCACAGACGAAGAAAAGGAAGAGACGCACGTGTGGAAAGGCGCGAAAACGATCCTTGTTGTGATCTCATAACAGCTGTCGCTGTAAAAACGTTTCAGGGAACGGTGTTACGCCACTTGCGGCAACTACAGAATGATTTCGATGAAAAGCTGAGTGTCAGGACTACATGCGATTTATTCACCATTAAAGGGACCATGCAACACTTTTCCAAGTAGCCATGGAATGGACCCACTAAAGGAGCTTATTGCCTGACGAATTCACCGCCGCAAAAATTTTTAGAATCCGTCCAGTACGAGCGCAGTTGCAAAGATTTGTCGCACGATGCAATTACATTCTCTCTCTTCTCGTCCCGACGAAAGCGCTGGAAGCTAAGCAGGCAGGAATGGCGCGGGGGAAAGAGAATACGTCGCGCGTGCCTCGTGACCTTGAGCACGTTTTCTCTTCCTTTTTTTTCTTCGAATGCGCGGCTTTTCAGCAAGATTGCACGCGCACGCGTTAAAGGCCAACTCCGGCAATTTTTTGACCATGTCAGGGTAATGGTGTTTTTATGTTCCTGAGACACTCTTGTGACACGCCCGATGGCTGAAATGCTCAGCAAATTCGAAAATAATTTTTAATAAGCAACAAGGGGCACTTCCGAAACCGAAACCCAACTGAGTGTACTGTCTACGTATGACGTACCACTTTGTAACAACCGGATATACTGCAAGGCATGCTGGTCCCACCAGCGCGGAGTACGAAAACTGCGAAAGCCGCGAAGAGCAGACGCTGATCGGATAGATGACCACGCTGACCAAACTGCACAATGTCTAGGACTGATCGTGCCACGTGCACAAGCTCCTCGGATCTGTCGGACAATGACAGCTACTATTCGGACGCATTTGGAGGTCAACAAGCATCGCCGTTCCTCTTCGATGAAGCCGAACAGATTTTCGCATGTGCCATGGCCTCCGAGATGGCGGGCGCGCGGCGGGTTTTTCTCCGGCCGTCCCAATCGCACGGAGAGAGCGTATTTCCCGAGGTGGGCGTGGCCCGCTCTTTTCTCCGCACCGCGGCGCACTTACTTGGGATCGGAAAAGCTGCCGCGCTGTTGGCGCAGCTTGCATGTGGCGAGGAAAAAAATGGTTTTGCGCTTTTATTAACCTCGCTCTGATTTGAAAATGTCTGGTCAAGGTGTACGAGAGGATAAGTCAATGCCGGGGCCTATCAATTCTCAAATGGGCTTTTTTTTTGTTTTTTTTTTTGCTGTAGATTTGCGCCGCATTTATTAGAGAACTCAGAAAAGCGATGCCTCTGCGAGAGATTCCGCATGTGCTAGAAACTTATCATACTTCGAAATTTGCGGGCTGTGTAGTATGGGGGGCGCTAGCGAAGGAGAAGAAAAAAAAAGAACGATGATGAGGCTGGGCGTGATGACGCCCGGGGCTCGCGCTCGCCCTGCCGCTAAAGACCGATCAGTCGTTGCCGGGCCTTCGTAAATTAAACGCGTTTTTCTTGTCGCCTACGTGTTCTTTGAGGGCTTCGGCCGACCACTGGCCCCGAGCGCACAATAGATACGTTGATAATGTTGTAAGCTAGATTTAAGGCCTTCGATGGAAGCAGTCCGTTTGGAAGCAGTATCGCAAAAAGCAGGTATCGGTGCTTGCTTCCTTTGTGCATTTTTTCCTTCGGTGTTACAACATATAGCGAAATGAAAACACACGTACAGCAGCACTCATATTTTCCATTAGGAACACTTTGTTTATATTTCCTTTATTGACAAACTGCAGGCACTTCCTTCTATGCGGAATGCTTTACAGGCATTGTATAACAGGTGAATGCCGTCACAGCAGCGTAAAGAAGTAAAAAAGTGAAATCGGCATAAATAAAGCATTATCCGCACAGAGTGAAGTGGCAGATTGTGGCATTCATGCAGTCAATATACATCGTAAAACTGAAGTGAAAACAAAGATCATGAAAAAAATCACGCACGCAAAGCTGCTGGTAAGCACTGCGCAACGATCAATGCACTGCAATGCATGCGAGGAAATTAAAAAAAAAAACAAAAAAAATGCGAAGACGTAAGAAAAGCATTATTCGCATAAGACAGCTCAGTGCTGCATGAATACAATACCATAAGTACAACTAAAATGTAAACTAAAAATAGGAACTATGCACAGAACGAAGCACAACGAGCCTACGCAGTAAATACTGCACGAAGATTACGGCACCACAAAGAAAAAAAAAAAACATGCGCACGCTCTAATCCCGCGCGCTCTGCTTTCTGCCGCGGTCTCCGCTGCCGCCGGAATCCCAAGTGAGTGCGCCATCTCGCGGCAGCCGGGCGCGCGACGCGATGTACGTTTTTTTGCTGGGGTGCGCGGCGATTGGGACGGCCGGAGAGAAACCCGTCGCGCGCCCGCCATCTCGGATGCCATGCATGTGCTTGCCTGGTTGCCCATAACGCCGCCAGATGGCACTACTTGTCCAGACCGCCCTAAAGCTCCTAGAAGCCCCTAGGGCCGGCCGTCCACGCAGTCCAAGTTTGTGGCTTCGGCGATCGGCTAAAACGCTTACGCTCAGTAGTTTGTCGTGAGACTAAGACCTTTTAATATTGTCATGGAAAGAGGGCATAAGTTTGTGGAACGCTTTATGACATCGATAAGAGCGATTATTATCGGCCAAGTACGTACCTTATTCGCGATGCGCAGCTTACCGTATACAGTGTGGACGCGGTCACAGTGGACCCGGTATTCTTTACGAAAAGTGTTTCAGCGCGTTGAAGTTCGCGCATGTGCACTCTTCAACACGCACGGTATTACCGTACTTTCCGTGCGGTAAGCCGGCAGTGCTAGCTAAAACACTGTGCCATCGGATCGAGACGGAGGGTACTCATCAGCTGCGAGTGTTTAGTGGCTGTTATGAGTATACACGGCGAATCGTACGTGGTCCACAACGCAATACCACTTGCCCACCCACACGGAAAAGGAAATCGCCCGCTCAACCAAGGAAGCGCCGGCCAAACACACACTATCCATAGCAGACAAGCAGACGTGGCAGTGGCACCTCAGTTCCGTCACTTCCGTCGCCTTGCGAACATCGACGTCACACGCACAATGTTGACATTAATTCTGCCAAGCAAGGTAAGCGTTTGGAGGCAATCTATAAAATTCATTGGAAAACCGTCCGCGAACCTCTCAAGCCTGTAATTTGGCATGAATGGCGGAAACGTGCAAATTAACGTACCCGGTGAATTTCCTTGCGATCCACTGACCTCGAAAAATCGCCGGAGTTGGCCTTTAAGCAAGCGTGGATAAGGCGCGGCCTCCCGCGGCGGCCCCAGTAACGACGGAGCGCGCCACGCTCTAATCAGCCTATGGCTGACACTTGGCCTGGGACGTAGTGATTTTTGAGCCTGTAACGTCGTTTGTAGAGAGAAGAGAAAGCGATTTTCAGCTGACTTTGAGAATTTATTGTAAATTCCAGGCCGCGGGCCGCGCTATAATATTTGACTCGCGTGTTATCGGGAGCCTCGACTACCGATCGGCGGCGTTTTCTGACCATGCTCAAAAAGTGTTGCAGGGCCGCTTCAAGATATCTGTCTTAGATTTATCACGGTGAGTGCTTTTGCCTCGAAAAACAGGCAAAAATTTTCAGCCTATATAGCCTGTCTAAATTTATTTTTAGACAGTGTATAGATTGTCCAAACCTATTTTTGTAGGGGTAGTTCCGACAAATACGCTAAGAGCTACACAGGGAGGTCTGACGCGGGGAAAGAAGTTACGTCAGCGCGCGGTATGACCAGGCCCCGGAATCTAAGCGCTAGTTTCGGTTTCAAGGAACATGCGCCCTCGGAGCTGTTGCTGGGCATCCTAAGATATACTGTACAGAACTCATGTTTTGTTTATCTGTATTTTTTATTTCTTATTTCGTGAATTTTAAATCCGGCGACGCGCGGGAACTGGTTGCCTTGTGTTCGTGGAGCTTGCCTCCGCTCGCCCTTGCCACTCGCTCAGCGATGTCACAAGTTAGATCGCGCTCAGTTATCTCGCGCCCTTGGCGTGCCAAAGGGACAGATAAGACATTTCATGTGGCGTGTAGTGAACGGAAGCCGCTGTAGGCCACGTCGTGCAAGTCAACCATGCATTAGGCGAAGATGGCTAAATGGAAGCATCAGATGTTAGGCGCGGATTTGTGTATGTCATCCCGTGGATATCGAGTTCCGCGAAGGTTTTTGAGATTTCCTAGCGACAACGGGTGAGCAGAAGTATTTGGTTCTATTATTTGAGCAGGTATTCATTTTTTTTTAGTACATGAGTAAACTCAGTTTTTTACAAGTCTGACTGGACTGATATAAGTGCAGTGTCGATAGAGTAATTTGTCATGGCGACAGCCTACCTGCTGCCGGCAAAACGGCTTGAGTGATGAAAGGCTTGAATGCGTGTTTGTTAGGCCACAGTTTGTTCATCTTTTTCTATTGGCACGCAGTTCAAACGATGTGAAGCAATTATAGGCTCCTTCCTGTTCATGGAAATGCATGTAGCCAGTTCGATACTTTGTGTGTGATTACTTCTAATAATGTCACTGAAATACACGTGATGGTGTGAATGCTTTTAGATATCGTTTAACAGGGAATGTAGCTGGAGATTTGACAAGTGCAATTTTTTTCATCAAGGAGATGCTGCATGCCCTGACGAAGACAAGTCAACTTGCCGAAACATTGTCTGCAGCGGCATTCCGTGTTCAACGATTTCTCATCGCTTCACGCCTTCCTCTCCTCCTGAATTTCAATCTTATATGGTAGTGATGTTCTCTAAGAAAAATATGCGCGCCTTCATAACAGACGTGATGGAGTCAAGTACGACGTGGCCTTCTCGTAAATGTTGATGATTTTGGCATCTATTCGGATAATCTGGGTTCAATGTATGCTTCTTATGTCCATATTTAAGTTGTGAAATAAAGCTGGTTTAGCAGATTGGCACTTTCACACCACGTGTATGTCTGTTTTTGTAGAATGAAACATGTGATAAAAAACATTCAAATTTTGCTTGTGGCGATCGAGTTTTGTCCTATTGAGAACTAGATCGGCATTAGTTTGTCCCCTTCACAACCACGAACAAAATTAAAAAAAAAAAGGTTTACGAAGTTTAACGAATCAACGCGAAGTTTATCGAATCAAGCGGGGAGCGGACCTGCAACACATTCCGCTTGCATGCGAATGGGAAACGAAAGCTTCCGCGGCAATCCCCCCTTCTCTCGGTTTCGCGCCCTTTCCCTCTAGGGTGATTTCACGAGAGATGGGACATGTATGTCCGTTCGGTATTTTTGTTGTGTCTGGTTTTTTTTTATGTGTTGTGCGGGCACATTCAAAGAGCACGGAACCGAAAATTTTATTTCCGAAAAACGCTCCGAGCGAAAAAAAAAATGTATTCTTGTTCTCGCTTACCACAATATTTTTGGATTTCGCGGCCGAATTTAAGGCGAACTGTAAACGTTGCTTCGAAAATCTTTTCTGTTGCTTTTAATAGGCAATAGTGTGAATTACATCCACGCATTTTGATGCTGTCCTCCAAAGCGAAAAAAATCTAAAAAAAATGGCAAACACGGCCCAAATCGAAAATGCTTGCTAAGTTTGATGCGTCTTAGCCCGTTTGCTATTTTACACAGAAACTTCAAAACTGTGTCACATATAGAAAAAAAAGCCTTTGAAATATTTCTGCGAAAGATCGTTTTCCTACAAGGAGAGTAAAAAAAAGAAAAATACAGTTAAAAAGCAAGTTTTTTCAAAAAAGCCCATTTTCAAGAAACAAAATTAAAAAAAAACCCGGTCTCAATATTGACGAAATTTTTTTTATCGAATTCAATATTATGTGTCCTGATTTTCTTTGTTAACGAGATATAAAGGGCCAAAATGACCCTTGCTGTGTGTTCTCATTTCAGTGCCTTTGATGGTGTTATCAGCTTGCATTGTGGGTAAATCTGCTGTACTAATTATTTTGCTGCAGCGAAGCTTCGCGCTGGTGGCCTGTCTTCAGAAAAAATGCATTCTCAGATTTTATTTGTGTCTAGTGTTTGCGAGGTTGGGGTGCTTCCGCTCTCTTCGGCCGCGAGATTAAAAAAAATGTTGCGGTCAGCAAGAACAAGGCGCCCGCGCCGCCACCTTCAAATATTTTTTTTCGCGCACTCGGAGCATTTTTCGGAAATAAAATTTTCGGTTCCATGCTCTTTGAATGTGCCCGCACAACATATAAAAAACCAAGACAAAACAAAAACATCGACAAGACATGCGTGTTCGATCTCTCGTGGAATCGCCCTCTATTTTCTGACCTCACCAGTGACGTCATGAAAGAAATGTTTTGTCTGTGCTTTATTTCTAGTTGGATACCCGGCAGCGGCCAGTGGTGCAAGCGGCGCTGCCGCAGCGTATCAGTTTGCGAGAAAGCGCGTCCCATAGGAGGTATAAGGAGCCACCGTCCCCTGGTATGACCTTGAGCGCGCGAGATGAAATGCAATTGTTCTCTCCTAATACGAATCCTGAGCTCGCCTGTGCGGCAACTTTGTAATGTTAGCAGACCACGGAGTGCGGTGCCGGCACATTGGCACGAAGCGCATCTGATACAAGCGCCGCTCTTCATTTATGTCGGCTATTGGTAAATAGTATGATATTTTTTGGTTTCACGAGGAACAGCAGGCAGCTCCGAAGAAAGTGATCGCAGGTTTGTGGATGAAAAGAAGGCAAGAAAATGGAAACTTCACGGTTCGGTTGTAAACTGCTTGTCACGCACGACTGCAAGGTTGGGTTGAGCTCTTCATAACAAGTGCCTGCTTTCCGCAGGATGCGTTTTGTCACCAAGGCCCAGGGGTTTTTCACGACCTTTTTAAAGAAGCACACTTTACATTGTGCTCAGCATCATTATTCATCTTGTACAAAGTGCCCAGCTGCCTCCACTGCCTTCAGGACGCACAGTGGATACTTCGCATGATTCGCACTATGAAAAATTCTGGCGTAATAGGTTCTTTGCAACTGAACTTGCAGTAGGCCTGCATACTAGATCTTCAAACGGCCAATGTTACGTGCATGGACATTTTATCTATCGCGGCACAGTTTAGAAGCTAAGCAAGTCAATAAGAAGACGATGCAAACGGGGCCCGACGACACTATCGTGTTCTCGTATTGAAGGCGAAGGACAAGGTTCTTCCAGTTTTCATTGTAACGCTCTTGCGGTCCAGTTTCCTTATTCTTTGAGTTAGGTGAAAACTTCGCGAGGCAACGAGGACATGCGGAAGGAACAAGCAAGAGAGCACCGGTGCAGTGCTGCGCCCGTGATGTCTTGCTTCTTCCTTGAGCATGTAGTCGTTTTTTTCGCGAAGTTTTAACCTCACTGAGTGCTTTCCTAAGGATTTTTATTGCATACGAATGCAATTTTTCTTGAATGTGCATAATGTGTTCCCAGCCTTCTTGCCAAACGTTGCAAGTGGTCGAACCTTTTCAAGCTCTTCCCAAGCTGCTTTCTTCTCACCTTCTTCAATAATTCAGTCGGAAAAAGCATTCATTTTTATTCAATCTTCGATTCATGAGGTGGACGGGAAACGAATTTATAAGGGCTCACTTTTACACCTGAGCTTTAAATCACACAGCTTGCTGATTTTGCGGCGTCCGTTCGCGTGTGTCGACGAACAGAAAAAAACTACGTGACCACCTCCGAGGGCGTGATGACGCCGTCGATCGACATCGTCGATTGGACAAAGTTGGACCGACCCCGTAGCCTGCGCTGAAAATGTTGATGGAGTGGTATGCCTTTCGCAGGTCATGCCCCGCGTCAATCGAGTCTAGGAGCAGCGTTTGAAGCGGCTGTGCGTGGGAAGTATGGGTCGACCGCTCGCTGTGAGAATTCTTGAGCAGCAGCGCGTTTACGAAGAAAGCCGGCAAGAGAAGCGGTGTGAATGCACCAGTCAACTCCGCTGCACCCGTCGTCCACGTCCACAGTGCTTAATGGCTTCAAGGTTTTGGAAGTGCAAGATAGAATTCCTGCTCGGAAGTGGTCATATCTGCTACGGCCACTTCCACAAACGCGTTGAAGCTGCGTCAGCAGAAATTTTCAACGTGGGCAGCGTCTAAAAAAAGAATAGCAGCTGTGATGAGAGAACAGTGCGTCTTTAACTACTGGTCAAGAAAACTTCACATGGCCGCGAGTACATTGAATAAATTATTAGTCAGGACAACCACTAAACTAATTACGATATCAGTGAATACTGAACAAACTAATGATCAGAAGAACAATGAAAACCAACAATCAGTTTATTTGATTTTATATGCTACGAAAACAGCGCAGAGTCACGCAAGCGAGTGCTGAAAGTAAAAAAAAAGGTTAAAAAAGGTGCAAAAGTGAGATTCAGGGTTTATTTTCGCGTTCTTTGGATACATTTCTTTCACGTGTTTGTACAATTGAAGCTGACTTCGATCGATGTAGACTAACATCCACTTTTTGACGATTTATTTATTGCTGGACATGTAGCGTCATATAATGTTGCATTGGTCATAGTACGTTCCCATTTTTTGTGTTCCTCGTATGATTTCCAGAAGAAGGCATAGCAGCCAGGGTCGGGTCCACTTGCTACCGAAGAGTTCTTCACTCGAAGGTCAAGTCTGATGACTGAGAGGAAAAAGGCGAAAGTAACTTTAAGAAATG
>JALIZH010008454.1:0-80001 GCA_030522465.1 Rhipicephalus appendiculatus | reverse complement strand
GGAACTACCATGGTGCTCCCAGCGGAGTATGCAGCTGTCGCACCACCTGTCGTGCGCGCCGCTCCGTAGAGGATTCCTAGAGGAGAGAACCGTAGGAGAGGGGACGCGCATGCGCTGTGGGGGGTGTGGGACGCGGGAACCGCTCCGTAGAGTAGAGGATTCCTAGAGGAGAGAAAGGGGGTGAGCGTAGGAGAGGAGAGGGGGGAGGGGACGTGCATGCGCTGTGGTGGTGTGGGACGCGGGAAGGAGGGACGGACTAAGCCCACCCCCCAAACACATGCAAGCAAGATCAAGGAAGGAAGTCAACCTGGGCGACAGGCACCACCTGCCTAGCCATTGCTAAGCAGCCTCTCTGTGCTCTCGGCCATGACTCTGGTGACTGTAGTGGTGGTTGACGGCCTTATATTGTACTACAGTGTTCTGGTACGCATAGTGGGTGCTTCCTACTTCATGAAAGCGGCCGGACGCGGGAGGGACGGACATAGCCCCGAGCATAAGATGCCTTCGCATCTAAAAAACAGCTGAGAAATACGTATTCTCTCCTCCGAGATTACAGTAACGCCCATCGCCTCTCGCTAAGCTTAGAGCATCGATTATTTTAGTACGTTTTTTTTAGACTATGCCGACTATTTGTGCCGACTATCGACACAAATACTTTGTTTTTGAACCTAAGGACACGGAATCTAATGCAAATAAAAATTCGGCAGATCTCACGCACAGGGCTGGTCAAAAGTTCGCAGGCCATGCTTCCATAGAATGTCCCTGTACCATGGGAATCGATATGATGCGAAGCATGTGGAGGGAAGGTGACGTGGTGTAATTGGTTTATTCTGTGAAATGCTATATAATGACACTAAAGATATGTAGAAATGTTGCGCGCACAGACTTATGTTGAACATCGCATATGTTTTAGATAAGCCAGTTGTTCACAACTGCGTAACGATGCCAACAGCAACATAGGCATTATCAACAGCAGGAGAGGTAAGCTGATATGTAGCACTTGCGCATGCGAGGATGGTAGCCCCCGATAGTGCTACGTGGACTAACTTCAGTGGATAGCGTTTAACTATAGTTGACTATAACCCGACGTGAATACTTTATCATAGGAGTAGATATGTAATGTTTATAAAATTACATAGCCAGTACTGCAACCACAATTGACGTTTCACCAACATTACGCCTGCATAGGGTCTTTTTCCATAGGCAGTTCCGAGACATGGCGTGGCTCTGCGGTAGAATGTTTGATTGCCACGCAGAATGCTTGGGTTAGCCTCCTGCTGGGACCCTGACTTTTTACATTCGTCGGGTCAACGCTGCCGATGTCAGTTTTTCTTAACGCTCTCGGACCAATGTTTGTTCTCGCAGTTCCTGGGTAGATATAAACTGTCAATCATCTGTGGCGCATACCCGCATACTGCGGCCCATGGTATACGGGTATCTCCCCCACGTGTCTGGAGGAAAGGATTTGACGACGTATGCGACGGGATCTTCACGTTATTCATGACATGACCAGCCGGACATATTCGTCAAACCCTCTTACACACCCATATTAATTTTGGCCTACCCCGAGTTAAGGAGACGATCACGAGAGCACCCAGACCTGGGCGGCTAGATAGACAGATACACTGATAGACACGTAGATAGAAACGCTCAAAGTGCCTGCAGTTCGCTAATAAATGCTTCGCATTTAAGACATCAGTTCAGAGCTAACAAGATACAGAGCGCACGACGGTGACTTGATAGATTCCAGCCGAAACATGGCCGCACCTCCGCATCTTTCGGAGGTGCGGCCATGTTTTCCGGGGCGCGCATGCGCAGTTCACTCCCGATATTCCGGTAAACGCAAAGCATTTTGCGTATGGTGGGTTGCTGGATAAACTAAAAAAATCCCTATTGACAATAGGACGTGTCAACCACTGCCAGGCTACTTGAACATGAGTTCTGGTTTACTTCCCGTTTTATAAACTCGTAGTTCACGCAGTCTGCATAGAAGGGAACGGTTGTACAGCGGTTATGATGCTCGGCTGCTGGCCTGAAAGTTTCAGGTTCGATCCCGGCCACAGCGGTCGTACTTTGATGGAGGAGGAATGCTTGAGGCCCGTGTACTGTGCCATGTCATTACATTTTAAAGGGGCCCTGCAACACTTTTTGAGCATGCTCAGAAAACACTGCCGATCGGTAGTCAAGGCTCTCGAGAACACGCGAGCCAAACATTATAGCGCAGCACGCGGCGTGGAATTCACAATAAATTCTCAAAGTCAGCCAGAAATTGCTTTCTCTTCTCTCGACAAATGACGTTGCGTACTCAAAAATCACTCGTCACCGAAGAGTGATTTTTTTGTATTCAGCCATTGGCTGATTTGAGCATGGCGCGCTCGGTAGTTACAGAGGCCACCGCGGGAGGCCGTGACTTGTCCACGCGTGCGCGCGCGATCGCAATGAAAATTCGCGTATTCGAAGAAAAAAAGAAAGAGAAAAAGCGCTCAAGATCACGAGGCGCGCGTGACGTATTTTCTTTCCCCGTGCCATCCCTCCCTGCTTAGCTTCCAGCGCTTTCGACGGGACGAGAGAAGAGAGAATGCAATTGCAGCGTGCGAGAAATCTTTGTAACTCCACTCGTACTGGACGGATTCCAAAAATTTTTGCCGCAATGAATTCCTGAGGCAATAAGATCCTTTAGTGAATCCATTCCATGGCTACATGGAAAAGTGTTGCAGGGCCCCTTTAAAGGACACCAGATAATGGAAATTTTAGATGCGAAGCAGCTTATGGCGGAGTTCAATCCGGTGGTGTTGTGCGCCCTGACCACCCTTAATGCGCATGCGCAAACCCTCTCCACACACCTTCTCTCCTGCGCTCCCCCCTCTCTCTGCTCTAGGCATCCCTCTCCGCGGCGTCCACACCCCCACTGCGCATGCGCGTGCCCTCCCTCTCCTCTCCTACGCTCCCCCCCTCTCTCTCCTCTAGGCATCCCTCCCGCGGCGTTTACACACCCATTGCGCATGTGCGTCCCCTCCCCCCTCTCTCTCCTCTTCTGCGCTCCCCCTCTCTCGCCTCGCAACGCCGACGCAGGCAGCATCTACTGCGAGTTTCTTGATTGAAAAAACCGACTACTCGCGCTGCAAAACCGTTTCACTGGCCACGCCATATATGTAGGCACTGGATCTTGACTTGCAAGGTAGTGCCTGTGGGAGATTTCTCCTGTGCGTTGTTGAACAATAAAAATTTGCAGCGTGCGCGTTAACTAAAAGCGGACTGCGGGTCTCTGTGTCCAGTCGGAGTCTTCTGTCTCTCATTGCCCATTAGCAGCGATTGGCATGTTCCAGTAGGAAACACCGGTCCATCACTGCGTGCTTTGCGCCTCCCCAGGTTTCTCTCCTGCGCAACGCCGCGATGAGCGCCAGCGTCAACGCCGCCGCCAGTGTAAGCGTTAGCGCGCCGCTGCTTGGCATCTACACATGGTTCCCTTTAGCGGGAGATGGTGTAATTTTTTCAGAGCTCTCACCACCATGCGCCTCATAGTTATATCGACGTTGTGGTTTGCTAAACCACAGATATTATTATTATTATTATTATTATTATTATTATTATTATTATTATTATTATTATTACTATTATTATTATTATTATTATTACTATTATTAAGAATGCATAATATCTAGTACCGAAATCTCCCTACAACAGTGATAACTGTGCTAATCAACAGAACATGCCTAAGTAGTGTTATTTCCAGGATGCTTATTAGATTGCCCGAATTCAATTCTTCGTTTGAGGTTTCCGGCAAAGTGTCACGATTTATCGTAAAAAAAAACTTGTATCTCAGCCGAAGAGAGGAATCGTAATTTGTGATAAAAGGATGAAAAATGCATTGGCGCAATATACTCATTTAGCACAACGCGGTATTTCCACCTCCAATTTTCCAGCTGATGTGTCAACCCCAAGTCCGACAACACTGCCTCAAGTGCCGAGCCAAAGTTTACCTGTGACGACGCTAACCATGCCACCAACAATGACACCACCCGCTTCGGCATCGACGCAAACGCCTCCTATAACAACTACTGTGCCGGCAACAACGGGTCCTCCTACAACCACGACTACCACGACTACCACGCGTAGGTTTCGCACTTACTATAGACCCTGCAAAATCCAATGTTCGCAAGCCGATCATTCCTAAATATAGGATACGTTCAGTGCAAATTTCGTTCTGCACATATACCTGAACGGAACGCACGTAAGGTGAGATTGCGCAATTGTGCTCTGTGCTCATTATGAAAGAACACGTCATCATGGCAGTAGGTCGGCTGCGACCAGGGGCGTAGCCAGAAATTCTTTTCGGCGGGGGGGGGGGGGGGGGGGGTTCAGCCGTGCTTTATATATGTTCGTGCGTGCGTTACGAAGAGATTTAGATTCAGACTGTTTATTTCCGACACAGAGTAAGTCTTGATGGCATGGCTAAATGCAGAACGAACATTGTCTGCCTAACTAAGGCCTTGTCACTCATACATTGATTTAACAGTGAGGCAGCATACAACACAAGGGCATACATAAAGTTTGTGCAAAATAGTAACAAACATAAATTTGGTACATGTAAATGAAAACAAAAAAAAAGAATAACAAGGCAATTTCTAAGAAATAACAATTTAGTATACGCTAATACAATTTGTAATAGCAAAAATGTTGACAACCACAATGTGACACGAACAATGCGACAAACTCCTGAAATATTTATGCATACAGCACTGAACTAAAACGATACGTTCAACAGAGTAGGCTTCGCATTGAAATTCAGTCAGTAATAGAAAGCTAATACATTTTCATGGGATTTTTAAAGCAACTCGGTGATTTGCAGTTTTGCGCAGTATTGATATTGCTAGGATGTGCATTTATAAAAGATGGGATTAAATGGGCAAGCTGTTTAGTACGTATACTGTACTACAAAATGGAACTCTGAACTCACCGTGCCTGATATGTATTGAGTGTTAATTGAAAGGTACCTCTGAAGAAAAAAGGGCTGCATTTTTCTCGAGTTCACCTATATGGCGAGTCTAAGATTATATAAGTGAATAATTTTAACACGAAAGTGTTTTATGCCGGGGTCCACCAAGGTTTGAGTGACGTATTTCCGTCACGGAAATGACGTCGAAAAAATACACATCATCAGAAGACAAAGAAAAAAAGTTCCGTAAACGGGAGTCGAACCTACGACCTCTTGGTCAGCGACAACAGATGCCGGGCACGCTATCCACTGCGCCACGGTCACATACTCTGCAGGCTTTAAAAAAAGCCTTTTTTGTCGACGCAATTTTGTCGACGTATTAACACACTGCCAGGTGGCGGCCTTACCCCTAGCATCGGCCTCGCTCATAGCATCCGTCCATACCAAAAATAGCTCTGGGACGCGCGAGTGCGTCACGTGGCCGTAACTCTGCGTTCCGAACTTACGCTCGCTCCGCGAAAAATCGCAGCCGGCCAACGGGGAAGACACGACGCTCGTTGCGTTTCCCTCTGGTCGGGCAGCGTTGTTCAATAACTCTAACATGCCACGAGTAATCGACCTTAGCCCAAGCTCGGCGTCCAATCAATGATGCTCTTCTGGCTGTCACGCCGCTTTCTATGATTCCGCTCTCACCGTACAGCTACCACAAGCATGTGTGTTCACAAGGGTTTGTTTAATCATTGATCATGGACGTTAGTCGTCGGGATACACATGTACCACCAAGCGTCAACGTGGATGCATTTACGTTAAGCGGTGCTATAACTGTCAAACACCAACAGACATTGTGCAAGCTCTGTTATATAAATATACAGTATTCAACTGCTTTTGTAAGGACAGGTTTCACTTTCGTGTTATACCGATTCCTCCGACGGAGGGATCAACCATGTTTTTTTTTGAAAGGCGATGTTTTACGAAGACATTTGCCGGTATCCAGGTATCCAAGGTTTTCTATAGAGCGAACTGCTCGCTTCGGAAGAGTTGTGAGCAGATTCAAATTTGATTGGCATGTAGTTCCCCATATCAGTGGGCAATAACTAAGGTGGGATTGAATTAATGCGTGATGCAAACCACGTTTCAACCAAACGGCGGCGAAGTGCCTAATCCTAAACAATGTGCTAGCTGACTTACAGATACTAGAATGAACGTTCATGACATGATGTGTGAAACTAAGGTTTTCTTCAAAGAGATCTCCGAGAAACTTAAAAACGGAAGTCCGTTCGATTACAGAGTCCTTAAACTTAATTCCAACAGAAAAGTCGCCACGCTTAATTTCCAGGCTTAAAAACAAAATATTTGGTTTTACTGACATTCAACTATAACTGGTTCTCTGAGAGCCAAAATTAAGCTGATCTAGCCGATTATTAGCTGCAGTTTCGAGCCTACATAGAATGTTACCGGAAAAAATGAAGTTGTGTCGTGAGAGTACAAAACAATATCAGGAGTAAGTGTTTTGTTAACGATGTCATTTATATATAACATATGGAAAAGAGGACCTATTACAGTGAACTCTCACTTGAGTAAGCGTCAAAGGACCCAATTAAATAGTTCGCTAAACTGAATATTCACTAGAATACGGCACTGCATTGGACACAGCGGATATCAAGTCAATAGTGCCACATGCAATTTTTTTAAAAATAATTCTGTAACTTTCATTATTACTGGCGCTCTTAAAGCGCAAGAAAAAGACGAAGTTGTCCACAGAGTCCACGTTTGTATGCACGGCCTGTAGTACAGCTCGTTGCTGTATCACATGTATCGAAACTTTCTAATATATCCTAGAGTGTCGGCTAAAGATGCCGGATTTTACCATGCCTCAGCCATTACATTTTCCTCGTCGCACTCTTCTTCATTTATTCCGATAGCAATTATATGGACACTATCGGCTGATTTTTGCCGTTGCCGTCTCCGTCATGCCCAGGATATCTATATGTATGTATATATATATATAAAAAAGGCACAAAGTAAAATAAATGAGAAATAAAAATTCCAAGGCACCCGACCGGGGATTCGAACCAGCGACCCCTCGCAGCGCGGTGCATTAGACCCCTGAGCCACTCCCCATGCATGCGCCGACATAATAATGGCAAGCTATTTTAAGCACACCATTTACCGCTGGCGGTACGGGGATCTCGGAGGAGCTTGAACGTGTTTTCTATCAAGCAACGCTCCTACATTTCCTTTCACTTTGAAAACTGCCCTTGAGACGCGCACGAAAAAGGGTCCCCTTTCTGTACCCACTCGCGATGTGGAACGAAAAAAAAAGAACAGCTTGCACCTTGAGTCAGACGCCACCGCCGTGGCAGGAGACGCAGACAGGTCGGTCCGCGCGCCGCACTTTAAAAGAAGAAGAAATGTCTAAAAAGCGTCGGGTTCTGCGTTGTCGACATCCCCCCAGGTTGGGTACGTGGCATAGAGGGATAAGCAAAACAAAACAAAAAAAAAAAAAACTTGCAGGGCGTTGTTCAAACACAAAGGCGTAACAACTGTGATAGTTTTTAGTTGACGCTTGTCCTGGGTATACCTGCGCGTCCTTTTCAAAGCGTCCGTCTTTGTGTTTCATTGGGAAGCGGCAAGTATCGAGCTGCTCGTCGATCTTCATGTGACATTCCAATTTTTTGCTGTCGCATTCATTGCTTCGCCGTTGCGGCGAAACTGTGATTTTTTGGTTGCAAACGAACACTGAAAACAATTTCCAAATCTAATAGTTGTGAGCAGGTACTGAAGAACACACGGCCGCTTTGTCTCGGCGGTGCTGTATCCACAAGCGATGTTACAACGCCGCCGATGGATGGGTGATTTGGGGGGCGGCACGCATCGGCTACGCCAGTGCTGAAGAGCGCAAAGCTTTATTTATTTGATCTCAAAAATAAGCCCGGTTCCGCACATCAAAGTTCATTCAACTGAAATATTTACTATTCACTAATTCGTGTAACTGAAAGATTTATGCGTAGAATGCATAGGAAAACCACCGGGGATTTTCCAAAACTTCGTTATTGTGAAATATTCGTTAATCCGACGTTGGTGCAATTGAGAGTTCACTGTATTGGTCCTTGTAGGACCCCAAGAGTTAATTTCTTTTATTTGCAAAGAAAGTCCGTTATAACATGTGTATTGTCATCGTTAGGTGAACTGTAGGAGAGGTAAAACCTGGACATATAGCTTGGGAGGTCCTGGCCCCCCAAACACACAGGGCCGCGTAGAATCGGGTGGCTCAGCACAACCTATGCGGAGTAACATCTCTGAGTTTCAAAGTGTAGCTCCAAAAAGGGGATTATAATGAACGAATACAAACAGAGAAAATGTAAGCAGTGTAAAGTGAAAACTGCAAAAATTAGGAAGAACCTGGGCAGCTCTCAATCGAAGAACAAGCCTTCCAGCATTAGGCAATGTCACTCGCATCAATGCCCTGACTGAAAACGCGCTGATTGTAACTTCACCGGGCGTGACCCATATATAAGCCTGATCAAGCAATGGGGGGCGTGCGATTGCGATAACCCTGATGTGTCGCGAAACAGAACTGTAAGGGCAAGAAAAAAAATTCCCGCAGAACCCCCGCACTGGTGAAAATGATGTGCAAAACAGCCGCCAAGAGGCGCATTTGACGACGAAAGATATTTAAGCCGATAACTTCGACCACCTTATCGCTTCTCTGCCGCCTGGCTTTCCCGATGTCGTGACTTTCACCGCTGAGCAGCGCAAAGACCCAAGCTTGAAAGCTCTCTTCTCCGCAACAAAAGAGCGAATTGAAAGCCACTTTTACGTCCAAGGTGGTCTTCTTTACAAGAGGAACTTGTCAACGACGGGCGCCCGCTTTCTGCTGGTCGTTCCTGCGTCTCTTCAAACAACTCTTCTGCGTCTCACGCACGATGAACCGACCTGTGGTCACTTAGGAACCGCACGAACACTTACTCGCACCAAAGAGTGCTTCTATTGGCCTCAAATGCGCAACACAATTGAAAACTATGTGGCCAGTTGTACGCAGTGTCAGAGCCACAAGCGGCCCACTTCAGGTTCAGTCGGTCACCTGCAGCCCGTAAAGCCCCCTGGTTCCCCTTTTTGATAGGTCGGCATTGACCTGATGGGACCATTCCCGCGTTCTTCAAAAGGCATCCGGTGGATAAATGTATGCGCTGACTACCTGACGCGGTACTGCGAGACGGCTGCCTTACCCTCCGCCATGGCAGGCCAGGTTTCGCAGTTCCTATTGCATTCTGTCATACTCCGGCACGGGCCACTCTCGTGTGATAATAAGTGACCGCGGTCGCGAATCTACCGCCAATGTTGTGGAATCATTACTTCGCTTGCGTGCCTCCAAGTTCCGACACTGAACCCCTTATCAACCACAAACTAACGGCCTGACTGAGCGCACAAACCGAACGTTCATCATGTTGCCAATGTACGTCGCCTCCGACCACAAGAACTGGGACGAAGTATTACCGCTCATGACGTACGCCTTCAACTCTGAGAAACACGGAACAACAGGTTATCGCCCTTTCTGCCTGCTCTACGCTCGCTCACCTTCGACAAACGAAGGACACTACCTTTCCTTTTGTCGTCCATGACGACTTGTCAATTGTGGAGACTTTGTTTCGCGCAGCAGAGGCTCGTCAACTTACGTGCATACGAACAATGGCAGCGCGAGATTCCTCCAAAACACGCTACGACAGTCAACACCGGCATGCAAGCTATGTTCCCGGTGATCTAGTATGGGTGTGGACCCCAGTACGCAGACGTGACTTGAGCCAAAAGCTACTCGCACGCTACGCCGGTCCGTTCGTGATCCTTCATCGTCCGAGCGAGGTAAACTACGAAATTGCACGTCTGACTACTAGTGGCCGACATTCATGCAAGACCGAGGTGACGCATGTTGCTCGCCTGAAGCCGCATACACGAAGTACACAAGAATGACTCGTCCAGAGGGCTTCGTCTCAGAGAGGAGGAATGATATGAAGTGTCACTGCCAGTGAAAAACAAGGGAAGCGCGAGTAGAGAAAGAGGACGACGACGTAGCTGCTACAATTACCGCAGTCTCAGTACCCATTAAAAAACCCCTTACGTTATTACGGAGTACGTAACAATACAGAACACTCATCAAACGCGAAATTGGACCATCGGCGTCCCGTGTAGGTGGCGTGTCGCGTTACGCGGTGTCGGGAACGAGGGATGCAAGGAATTAGCATCGTGAAATTACGTCTAAATATTACGTCACATGATGACGTCATTACATCGCATCATAGCTTGGTCGAAGGTCGCCTGATCACGGAGGCAATGCGAAACCATGTGAGGCGCCTCCCATTTTGGAGGCAGTACAATACCACGTGAGGTGCACAAAGCTTCCGAAGAGTGGCGGGGCAGCATCATCAGCTCAGAGGAAAAAAAGATGGCTTTCCGCTTTGAGTCGTTTTAATTGTATGAATGAGGAAGCCTGTGAGCTTTTTTTTTTAACAGTCAGCCAAGTGCTATAATCCAATTAACATGTTCGTGTAAGTATTGTAGATGTGGCCTGTGTACACCGGGAACGAACACCACTGTGACGTCTAAAGGGCAGATTATAGTTCGACGCAACGTCAGCACTTGCGTTGCTGCGCAGACGTCAATTTTATGGACGAGAAGTGCACGCTACAGCTATAAAGAAAACAGAACGACAAAAATTGCCAGCGTCGCACAAGTGGTTGCAAGAATTAAGGAAGCGCGGAGCTGGGCGGCCAGGTCTGTATCTCGCAATAAAAAAATTCCTCTCTCAATTTTTATGAACGTCCGATTGAACGAAAAAAAGTGATCACAGGGACCCTTATGCATTCACTTAAGACGACTGGAAGGAGAAAGCCGCCTTCTTTTCCTTCTCGATCGACGTATTAATCCTGCCCCGCCACCCACTGGAAGTTTGTCGCGCCTAGCGTGGTTGTGCAATGCCTCCTGGATCGGAGGCGCAGCAAGCTTTCAGCACCTCACCTGGTCTCGCACTGCCTCCGTGATCGGCCCACCTTTCACCAAGCGAAGGTGTCGTGTGCTAACGCCATGGTGTGACGTTACGTCAAATGACGTCATAGTGAAGACGTCATCAAGTCATATGGTGAGCCCGTCACGTGATGATATGTTTGTTGCATCACTCGTGTTGGCACTGACGCTGCGGATGCAGCAGGCCGGACAATTTTCGCAGTTGGATCAGGCATCTAAGGCTTTTGCCTTAATAATTTGAGCGTGGTTAACAGGCTCACCTTTCATGCCCAGTACCTGCTTAAAATTCTGAAACAGCTTGCGAATCGCTCTTAGGAGACCGCTCCTTCAGCTGACGTTATTACTGCTCTACATGTTGTTTACAGGAATACTTTTTCAGATAGCGTGGAGATCACAAATATGTATTCCCAAACTAGTCTCGCAATTCACTGTCCTCATGAGATGAAAGCTAATATAGAACGTAAGAATTGCTTAGAAATTTATTGTAAATCCTAGAACGCGAATTCTTTGTCAATATTGACCCAGCAATAACACTGTTCGGTTGGGCTTTTTTTTTTATTGTCACACAAACTTTTGCGGGCTACAAGCTACGGGCCATATTGTGGCAAGTGTTATGGAGCCTTAAGCAGTGGGTGTTCTATTTTGCAGAGGTGCCGCTGCCGCCGGGATCGCTTGTGTGCACCATTGGCCAAGGTTTTGACAAGTCAACGTACACATTTCCGCCTGACGGTCTCTGCACCATAATTATCTTTGACTCATTGTACCGCAAGAACGCATCATTGGCCCCACCCTACCCCGACGATTTTGGATATTTCTTAGAGACAGCGAGGAAGGCACACAGCACTGAATTCGGCATCGGCATCCACCAAAGGTGAGTGCATTGCATTGGGCATGATATCTGCAGTCGAAGCGTTGCTGGCAATTCGTTAGATTCGAAGGAGTGTGCTGTGGTAATGGAATAGCCTGCGTGGCCTCGGTTCACTGCACTAACGCATGGGTATAGGATCAGTTGCACTGACGGTTTAGCGCTTTTCTGCGCGCAGTAGATAGAAAGACCAATGGAACGCTTTAGTAATTATTATGCGCTGAATGGATCAACGTTGAAAAATGATTTCGCGTTCATGGAGACATGATGAAATGCAGCTGCATCACTGTTAGCAAAACAGAAAAAAAAAACATTATGACCGCTTGAATCCTGTGAAACATAAGGAGGTGCGTAGCACTGGCACTCAGCGATTCCCGTTCGTAGAGATCCCACTGATCCGTTGACCAATGCTTCCATGACGCCAATGTTTGACGTGTAGGCATGTAGGGTTTTCCCCGGCACGAGTAATATCTTGTTAGGCCGATTGACAAACTCGTCGTGTCGTGCGACATGTGCGATACTTTTTGCTGCGCTTTATCGGCTCCCTGTTTGTTACGGCAGGTGAGACACGCGTCGTCTCCAGCGAGTTCCGTCTGGTTGTTCCCCCCCATCAGATGCAGTCACGTAGCGACACCGTGCCGACGCGGAGGCGGCGCAGGGGAAGGGCCCTATCGGAAAACCCAGTGGCACTGTCCCAGTGCCATACCTGATTAGTGGACCAGTGTGGCGCTGGATACTGGGACACTGGCACGCTGCACGGGGCACACTGGACGCCTGGCGCGCTGCACACTGGGACACGCGTTATGGGCCAAAATAGGGCTTTTAAATGGTTTTTAAAATTTTTGGTTGTGCCCACACCGTAATTAAGGTTGAAACACGAGCACTGGAACAAAAAAAAAAAAAAAAAAGAAAAAAAAATTAAAAAAAAAATGAACGAGCTCGCGGATTCGAACCTCCTACCTAGACGAAACACTCACTGTGAGCCCGACACGCTACCCACTACGCCACACTCGAAAGACAAATTTCTGTTTATTTTTTCTCCATGTTATAGCTAATTGCGGTATCCAATAGCAATGTTTTCTCGCTTAGAAACGTAGATTTTCGTCTGTTCGTGCTCGCGCTACCCTGACAGGAGAGTGTTTGTTTGTTTGTTATGGGCTGCCTTGCATCAGAACGTCTACCTGGCACGTTTTGCAACAAAACTTATGAGCCTAATCGCAGATGTGTTGCGGCAATCGCACTGTCTCGCTAAGCGGTTAGTCATACCTATGTAGAAAACATCGTGCATCTGAACTGCTCACTGAACACTGTACTTTTCGTCACCCGTTTGAACATATTTTCTGTCCCTTTGTTTACGTTCCGCGTACTAGATCTGCAGTAGTTCACTCTAGCCGAAACGAGCATTAGGCTTAGGGCCGCACTTCGTGAGCCACGGTCGCTGTGAAGATCGTGGGTATATATTCAATTACAAAGAGTGTAATAACCGCTAAAATGTAGTTTCGATCATAACTGACCCTAGCGAGGTCATATTTGCACCTTCGATTACACAAATCAGAAGCTAAAAACGCCGCGGGATTGGGTGTTGCAGCGGCTAACTGCTGCCGGTGACGTGCATGCGGCTTTCTGCGGTATACGAGCGGGAACGACTGACAGCTAAAGTAGGTTGATCTTGATTATCAGACTAATACTACTCCTATATTGTGTTGCGAATGATGAGTTCTTTCGATGCGGTTTATAAACTACATTGACGACACTCGAGCGCACTTCAAGGAAAGCGCGCTCGCTAGCGCGCTCGACAGATGATTGCTTTAGCCGACACGCACATCCGTCGCCTAACTGAAACTATATGTGTAGCACACAGCACAGAACAGTTTTAAAATATTCGGTAAATTTTACGCTCGACATCTCGCGATCAAGTATAAAGTTTTATAGAAAGTCCGTCAAGCGCGGCCAGTTTCTTCCAATGTGCCGCCGGTGTTCCCAGTGTGCGGGCAGACACTGTACAGCGTGACCAGTGCCTCCCAGCGCGCTGTAAGACACTGGGCGACGCTGCACAGTGTGTCCCAGTGCCTCCCAGCGCACTGGGCGACACTAACCACGCTGTACAGTGTGTCCCAGTGTCTCCCAGCGCGTGTAGTACACTGGGACACACTGTACAGCGTTTCCAGTGTCTCCCAGTGCGTTTCAGCGCACTGGGAGACACTGGAAACGCTGTTTTTTTCGATAGGGAGGGCATTCGCTCGGTCAGCGAGGCGGTGGCGCCCTCTTGCGCACCACTGGAGTCAGCTCCATCTTTCTGAAATGCTTTAGCGATTTTAAGTCAAATAATGCGATGACTTCATGGCTATATTGCTAGCCTTGTTATGGCCATATTGAGCGCTTTACTGTGATCATGACGGTGTCGCACGTGGTGAATGGAAGACAAGCCAGGCCCCTGTTGTGTTCCGCACTTAAAATATTTGTTATCTTACGGCCTATCGAATTTACGAAGTTGACCGAAGTTACATAGGTGACCGTTGAAAACCTGCATGAGAAGTATACTTTTGTGTGCGCGCCAAACACGTACACGGGTTCTAATCCCGAAATCTACATACATGCGCACACTGTCTGTCGCTGATCCGGTATATACCGTGCGGCCTTTAAAAGGCTGTTCTTATAATTCCAGGTGTGTTGTTATGTAACTGGGTTGCTGTAGGAGAAGCAGCCCGCATAAAGCTTGCTTCGACGTTAAAGCGTCCTCAAACAACCTTTGAAAATACAAAAAGCAAGCGCTTCAATTTCTCTTGGAGTATGCTGTCTTCTAGGTAAACTAGAAGGAATATACTTTCTTTGTGCGTAGAACGTTTCAGAAAAGAAGTCAGATAGGGCAGAACGCACACTTACAATCAGTTTATTTCTCAGATGGCGCGATTATATATACAATCATGAGGGCGAGCAGATGACACACAGAGAAAGAGAAAGTACCGGTGCATGTGCAAAACATCTCATTCACATCTTGAAATCACATTTCAACTAAAAAAGATACTCGTATTGAATCTCCAACAATTTAATAGACGGGGCACTTACACACTCAAGTTCCTGCTTTGCGAATAAAAAACGCTTCATGTATTTCACGTGCCCTCTTGTCCCTATACCTTGCTATTACTTGGCAATCATCAAACATGGGGGTGCACCCACACTTGGCACAGTGACTTGCCAAGTGGCTGCCCACTGATCCGCGCATAAGATTTGCGTGCTCTCTGAGGCGATCGTTCAGACAACGCCCCGTCTGGCCGATGTAGCATCGACCACATGATAAAGAAATGCAATACACCACTCCCATAATACATTCTACAAACATTTTTGCATGTTTCTTATTACACCCAACACTTGAAAAGCCTTCGGCGTTCCCTCTTTTGCATAGGGACCCTAGCTTGTTTCTTGCAGTGAAAACCAGCCTTCACCCCTGTTTTTTTCAACAATGCTTTTTAAGCAGTCTGAAACTTTGTGCAAATAAGGTATGACAAACTTTCGGCTTACGCTCTTCCTGAGTTGCATGTTTCGCATTCTTTCCCTGCTTCAAATCATTAAGAAGTGACTCCGCTATGCCTGAGAGCAAATGGTGAGGACAGCCTGCTGTCTTAAGTTGGTTAGCTTGGTTGCCAAAACTGCTCTCAACCTGGTGATGGCAGGACCTTGACAGTGATGCCATCATACATGCTTTTGCAATTCCTCGCTTTACAAGCTTGGAATGTGCTGAACTAAAAGGAAGCAGGGCTTTCTGGGCGCGGGGAGCGTATTGCCAGCACACATGTTCTGGCAGGAACCAAAGCTCTGAGTCTAAAAATCTAAGCTTGTTATTCTCAGGGAACTCCGTCATCAGCTTCATGTTGGTCATGTCAGAAAAAATGCTAAAAATCTCATCGACGTTTTGCCGTGTGTCACACTTTTCTGTACTATACATGACTAAAAATCATCAACATAGCGGAATACCTTAACGGTATTTGTCTCAGCAAGTTTCGCTGGTATGCGTTTCTCGTAACGAGCTAATAAAACATTATTGAGGACTGCTGCTAAACATGACCCAATGCACACGCCCGGTCTTTGAATATACCACTTGTCGTTCCTCGTGATGAACGTCGACTGCAGATAAAAGTTCAAAAGTTCAAGAAAGCTTTCGACGTCTGTTCCACAAAGTTTACAAAAATCATTTTCACCGTACCGTAGGATGCAGTCTTTCACCTCCTCGCATAGAATGTCCTTAGGTAGGGAATAAAATAAGTCTTTTACGTCTACGGAAAAAGCACAAAAACTTTGGCGACACCCATCACCGAGAAAGTCTGAAACATCCTGCGGTTCCCTTACGAGGTACGGATCTTAAATGCTCAGGGCTGTAATATGCACTTGAAGATAGCGTCCAAGTTTCTGCCAATAGTCACGCTCCGAAACGATCACGCTAAAATGGCACATATCACTGAGGGTCTTGGCGGTGAAGAAGACAGAGAGACTTGTACTTTCGCACGTCCTCACCGACAGGGCCCATCTTGTGAGCCCCGCTACTTCACACAAATCCTCTCCACTTCTCGCTTTACTTTCGCCGAAGCTACTTTCTGCAGTTCTGTGAAGTTCCCTGATAACGCGGCTGTCCTATCTGACTTCTTTTGTGAAACGTTCTACGCACAAAGAAAGTATATTCCTTCTAGAATGCTGTACCAACCAGCCCAAGTGGCCACCCTTTTCGGTAAAATTAATGATGATAATAATATCTGGGGTTTAACGTTCCCAAAACCACGATATGATTATGAGAAACGCCGTAGTGGAGGGCTCCGGAAATTTAGAACACCTGGGGTTCTTTAACGTGCACCTAAATATAAGTACATGGGCCTCAAGCATTTTCGCCTCCATCGAAAATGCAGCCGCCGCGGCCGGGATTCAATCCCGCGACCTTCGGGTGAGCAGTCGAGCGCCATAACCACTAGACCACCGTGGCGAGGCTTCGGTAAAATTCGCAACGCCAGTAATCTGCTTACGTGTTGTAATGAAAAAAATATGTTCTTGATTGGTCCATATACCAGGATATGAATTGTGAGTTATCTCCTAATCTGATTTGCCATATGTCGTAACCCATTCATTGTTTTCACTTCGTGCTGTTCGTTTTCGACTGCGAGAACGCCTCCGCTAATGACCCATCTGAATGGGTCATAAGGGGAGGTGTTGCCAGTATAGGCCTTCATGATCACTCGCAACTTGTCGGGCCTCCGTTAAGCTACCGCTTTAACAAAGTGTAGTGCCACATGCATCCGCGGCGTAGCAAATGAGCCTCATCACCGGCAACATGGTCGCGTCCGCGCTGTGTCCCACTAGTGCTAAATTACAAGGAGCAAAGAAGGGGAACATAACTGCTTTGTGATGGTCGGAGCACAAGCAAATTGATATCGCAAAAAAGTATGCTTTGAGAAGAAGGCCCATCGCTTACAATAAATGCCCGCACAAGAAATCTCTTTCATTATTAGCCTTAGGCAGCTTAGCATATGAGATGACAACTCTAGAGCGCTTAATTGGCAGTGGAGGCGCGAACGCGGAAACCCAGGCAACTAGGTCGCTGAGGCATGCCGAGGAATCACCGTACTGCCTATAGGCTGGCGGCGCGCCGTCGGCTAGCGCAGGCTGTTTTGTACTCGAACACCCAAAAGTCGGAAGCTCAAACTCACGTAGTGCTGTCATAGTTTCAGCTTGGATCCCATAATTGCGCTTTCTGTGCCCAAAATATTCTGCGTCGCCCATTGTATTATAATCAAAAGGGTTCTCCTGACTCCACTTTCGTCGAATACCTCTACCTTGCTGGAGCAGTAGAAAATGTAGGAAAATAGTGTAACTTAAGGCGACAATGGAACCTAGGTTGTTATAATCATGGGTTCGACCCTTTCGCAGCATGCACCGAAAATTCGAAAGCAAAACGGTGGTTTGCAGAGGTATTACTCTGAAATAAGAATGCTGCATGTCGCAGATAACCGGAAGTGAAGCGACGTAGCCAACATCGGCAGCGTGGACAGTGCGCGGTCTGGGGAACGTACTGACACATCTACTTGTTTCGCTCTTTCATGGCCTCTTGGTTTAACCTTACTAGAGTGTTACATGTGCCCGCCACTGAAGTGTAAAGGTTATGGGGCTTGATTGCTGCCCGAAGGTCGTCTGATTAAATCGCGGCCGTGGTGGCTGCATTTTTTATGAAGGCGAAAATGCTTCAGACCCATGTATCTAGATTTAAGAGCACGTCAAAGAACCTCAGTTGGTAGAAATTTCCGGAGCCCTGCACTACGGCATTCCTTATAAACATATCGTCATTTTGGGACGTTATACTCTAAGAATAATTAGACTCTTACATGTGTTCGTGCTCGGCGTAGGCCATGCCTGAATGTACGGGAACCTTGCCGAAGCTTTACAAATGGTCTACTCAGATCCCAGGCGCGATGCTCATAGTTGAGTGCGTTCTGGAACTTACGCGACTACCAGCGATAATACCGGAATGAACGATGATGCATGAATAAAAACGTGGGCAGATCTCATTATCGGCGACTATGATCAGTGCTGTGGTTGTGATACGAATGTTGCGGATTTCCTTCGCTGGGCACACGTTCGGCCCACAAAGAGTTCAATCCTTACCAGTTTCACTGGTGCGATCCCCAATGCCCAACATCGTCACAGTGCTGTTGTGTCTAGAGGTAATTGAGGCAACCGCTATGAAAGAACCTTCTCTGCAAAGCGCATCACAAATGGCTGGCCTACCTTTGCATAATAACAATATAGCCCAGGACGCAAATGTCGTTCCCTTACGAGGCCGTAAGTGAGTGAAACGGAGGTATGATTGTCAACGTGAGTACATGATTTCGTTGCACTATACTGAATGCAGCAGGTACTATTTCTTAATTACACAGAAATGAGTCTCACAAGCGAACCCCGACTTCTTCCAGTGATAACACCCGCCCGTGTAGGCTCAACGTATGGAAGCTGATCCACTACTTCTGTTGCGAATTAATTTGCTATCAGCTTTGGTCAAACATCAAGCTTCACGCCTGAAAACCATCAGGAATTCGACTAGAATAATTCTTTTGCGGCCACCCCCCTTAAGTTTCTTGGATTTACGACATTGAATTAGGAGTCCTTGACACGTCGCTGAAGGACATTCCTAAGTACAGCGGCTACCAGGAAAGCAGAACGGCATTTCAAAATTGAAAGGAAAGATATTTTGGTACAGCGTCCTTCATTCGTCAAAAAAAAAATAATAATAAAATAGGTACCAAAGTGCTCGACGTCAGAATACAACTTTATATGACGGTATGCCAGGTTTGTCGCCTTTATGAAAGACAAGTGGGGGGGGAATAAGAAAATACGGACTACAATATTAAAATTGACCTAATATGAAGCAGCCGGTTGAGCGAACGCCCCTATGCATATATTTGCCTGCGGTATGTGCAACAGGTGATTCATTGTTTATTAACGAAGGAACTGCGAAAATAGAGATTGAAGATTTTATAAGAGACATCGCGTGGGTCTGACGAGAGAAATACATAATATTTGTGGTAGTTGGTGATTTTAATCTTGTAGAAAACTCTGACAGAGATGCTGGAATGGCCTTCAACCAGCTACCACGTAGTACAGATCGTAAACAAATGTAATACATGAGCCGTTGGGTTGGCGGTTGCCTAACATCAGTGGTGGTGCTGCTTGTCTAAGCACGATTGTAGTTGCAGTGCTAGCTATCCCCTCTTGCAGCACTTTAATAAACATTACACGTGCAATCCTATGCTCGGGAATCTATAGTTTAACGTTGATCACCCCCCGCAGGAATACGCCAACGAGTGCTGGCTGCGTACGTACGTAAGCTCACCGTGGAGTGCACTTCGTTTCCATAAAACTGACCTCTGTACTCGAGGCTGCCGTGGTGACAAGATAGTTACAATGCTCGGCTGGTCACCTTAGTTACGCGGGTTTGATCTCCACCACGGCAGCCCAATTATAATTGAAGAATATTCTGGACGCCCATGAACTTTGGGATGTCGTTGGACGTTAAAGAACCCCACGTAGTCTAAATTACCAGAGCCATCAACAACGGCGTCCCTAAAAATGATATCGTGGTTCCGGCTCGTAAAAGCGGAGAAAACGTTACTGACGTCTTTACTCTGGAGTGAGTGCCGCCGACATTACGTGGAGTGATAAGCTGTCCTTTAGGAGCCTGTGTAGTCAACGTGCTTGATGAGCTCACGATACGCACACAAGAACTCATTTCACACAAAGACGCCGATCCACCAAGTAAACGTTGGCTCGAAACCACAAAAAGCGAAACAGGTATGCTGACTGCTTCGCATGAAATCGATTCCCACAAAGCGTGGGATCTGCCATAATTTTTTTCGTAATATTCACGCCTGCGGGTTGCACTCGGTATTGCTGTAAGTAAATAGTTGCTATATAAAATAGTATTGATTCTTTTATGTGCGTACTCGCTTAACATTAAGGGAAAACGTTTCCTGAGCTATTACTTTATTTACGCTGAGGCACCCAGCCTTTAAGAGAAGCATGTTGACCTTTATCCCCGTGAGCACTTTTCTACTTTGAATGCGTACAAGCCGTTCAGCGTTATTGTTAAATGTTAAAAAGGCTTTTCATTTTGCCTGTGTTTGGTATCTTTGTCTTGTTGCCAATCGATATTTTTTTCATATGGTTTGTGCTTTTAGCATTACCACCAACGCAACAGCCGCGATGCAACTTGCGAGCGACCCTTCGACGAAGAAATATTTGTATGAGCTATGGGAGCACTACGAGATATACCACTACGCTCAAGTGACCGAGAACCAACATTTTCCAGGATATTATTCTGTCTATGTGGCAGGAGCTGTAAGAGGGTTAGAGGTGAGTGCCAAAATCCACGCCAAGTTGCCGCTTAAGCTATATTAATTATCTATACCGGCATCAGTGTAAAAAGCACTTCGTTCTTCTGCTTTTCATGCTCCCTAATAGTTTTGTGCTTTTCAACTGCTATAGACCAAGGGTATTCAGCCTGCAGATATTAAATGGCTTGTACAGTTCCCCTTTTACCGCCCTTTTACAAACTTCGTTCATTCAGTACTCTTACGCCTAGCATATTTTTCTAGTGAAAACATCGACTAACCGTCAGAGGAAAACAGCTGGCATCCGTAGCAGCCGAGTGGCACACAAGTTGCTCTTATTTTACATCGCCAAGGGAAACAGTACGACGATGAAGATTGCAATAAGGGCAGAAAACCAAGTGGTGAATTAATAATAACGGGTCATGTATCTAACCGCGGAGAACAGAAAGTATAAACGCTTACTTCAGTTTTCGTCGTAGTCCCTGGTTTAGTCGGCGCTGTAAACCTGAGGTCATGAATCACCAACTAACCAATGAACATCCTATCTGAATCACCCACTGGACGCAAAGCCACGAGATGTAGTGAGCTGTCATAGGAAGAAGAAATTGGTGGGTGCGATTTGTTGCTGCCTATCGGGTGAGGACACTTACACTGTCACACACAATAGAAGAGAATGCACGTGCATGCCTCGACAATGCAAAGTCGGTAAACAGGAACTGTTACTCACACAGCACGTGCTGTGTGGGGGGCATCGTCGCTCCACTCCATCACATTCGCTCGCACTTTCAGAGGCCTCTAGTTGCTTGGATTTGACCGCGCCAGTTCTCGCTTGCCTTCTAACTCCGCGCTGGTAATCACGATCAACAAGAAAGCCCCCCATAATTGCGATCGAATTCGAACCAAAAAAATGTTGGCGCTAGCTCTTCTTCGCGAGTTACTCTGTCCCTTGGCCCCAGCTTTTGCTGTAGATCTTGTCATGAGTCGCCCGCTTGTCCAAGCCGCAAATCTCCATGGCGGTTGCGAATTTCAATACCCCAGGACCTGACACTGTGAAGGCGGGTGTCTTAAGGCTCTGTTACACTCCGACCTTCACGGCCCGCCCACGCGCCGGCGTTCGCTTCGTCACGAGACGTCTCCGATGCCTCGCCAGGCGCAAATTTCCCAAGTAACGCTTAGTGGCTCTGCGACTCGTTGACAGGCAGTGTCATCTCCGGCAGAAATATATAAACTGAGAATACACGTCGCGCGTCATCCCTTCTCTCCGCCGCGCTGGCGCTCGCTTCCGTGCACGTGCAGAACTCTCGCGCTGCTCTTGCAGCGCCTCGCAATGTACCGCTTGAAAAAGACCTCCCAGCTGCACAGAACCTTCAAAAGGCGAACGTAAACGAAGGAGGAAAGCTCGTTAATCACGTTTACGATGTCGAGCAGACGATAGACGACAACGGCTCCTTACTTTACGCGTAATGCATTTCCGAAGTCCACGATATTGCCGTGTACGACGGTATGTGTCCAGGTAAGCTTCATTATGTCATACGTCTACATCTACATTATGTCATACGTCTACATGCATGGTCTACATCAGGGGTAAGCAACCTATTCAGGTGGAGGGCCACTTTGCATGAAGCGCACAAATCGGGCGCCACACTGCAGACCGGGAGGGGTGAGGGGGGGGGGGGGGGCTGATGGAATAAAAAACAATTGGCGTACTGGCATTACTGTACAAAATTGGAATACAAAGTATGTTTATTTTCTGCACGCATGTCACAAGGTTGCAATTAACAAACATAAGTTTAAAGCGCAAACCCCATTCCAGGTCAAAAATGTCATGCTGGTCTTCAGATAGGAAGGGACAAGGGAAGGGGAGGGGTTCTGACGTCGTGCCGGGGGGCCGCATAATACTGCCTCGAGGGCCGCATGCGGCCCGCGGTCTACAGGTTGCCGACCCCTGGTCTATATGGACTGCGAAATGAAGCAACGCACTCGATCGATGTTCCACGTTGTCGACCATGTAAAAAAAAATTGAAGGACACTTTGTACATTCCAAAGTGTGTTCGGCGAAAGCATGTGGCCATTCCACTGACGGAAAGACGGACGGAAAGACCGACGGACGGACAGACGGACGGACGGACGGACAGATGGACATCCGGACGGACGGACGGACACCGGACAGACGGACGGACACCGGACAGACGGACGGACGGACGGCCACCGGACGGACATCCGGATGGACGGATGGATGTACGGACGGACGGACGGACGGACATCCGGACGGACGGACGGACAGACGGACATCCGGACGGATGGACGGACGGACGGACTGACGGACATCCGGACGGACGGACATCCGGATGGACGGATGGACGGACGGACAGACGGACATCCGGACGGACGGAGGAACGGACACCGGACGGACGGACACCGGACGCCGGACGGACGCCGGACGGACGTGAGCATGGGACATTAAAGGCTTTCGCCTTAATACATGATTGTTGTGTTCGTGTGCATGCTGGCAGTAGCAGACGCGTACTGTCCTGAACGAACTTTCGCGGCGTGCAAACACAAAAACAAAATAAAAAGAATAAAGAAACAAGAAAGAAAGATTACATGGCCAGGGCAATAAAAAGCCTGAGAAGGTTAGAGTCATGTCCTCCGTACTGCTGGAGCATCACCCGCTGACCTAGACGCGAGGCAGCTAACTTAGCTTTAACCGCTGCGAAGCGAGTGGAACGGCTCGCCTCGTTTTGACTTTTTCTTATTTTTTTCGGTTCTCGCGTCGTGCTTCCACTCCCTTTTAATGAGAATATCGACTTTTCAGGTGTATAAGACCTACTGCACGAACGAACCTGAGAGAGAGAGGTGCATTTGAGGCGTGATGTGGTATCGGGCGCGCGACGAGCTCGAGCAATTAGCGCACAAGTAAACGCACACTCGAAGCACTGTACGGAGTGCGTCACACGCGGCCCTCGTGAAAGAAAATAGCACAATCACCGAAGGTGGCAATCGTAATTCATGTATTAAGTGCCAGTTAAATTCAGCGGATTAAATATATACCACCCTAATAAAGCAAAAAAAAAATAGAACCAACCAGCAAAACGACGTCAAGGTTTGCTGAAAATGCACAGACGTTCGTTCCGGCGCGACGATGAAGCCTTTCCGACGCGCGAATTGCAGGCGGCGAACCTTTGACAATGTGCGCAGATCAGTTGAAAGCAACCAACACCGAAACACTAACCCCATGATGTATGTGAGTGCGAACATCCAACAACGGCACCTAGGTCTCACAAACACAGGGAATCAGAACACAAAGTTGTTTCAACATACAGCCGTAACTGGACATTCACAATGCGAGGAGACAGCGAGCTATCATTAGTGCAGGCGTTGCATGCACGCGCCGCGTTACGTACTGATTCAGGTAGGGAAGAACTTCAAGCGAAGAATTGAGATAACCAGAACGGAAGGCGAGACAGAGCTAGAACTTTATTGTTTTGACTGCGGTGATTCACGCTTCTCTACTTTCTTTCTCGTACGACTTGTCCGGGAACCGATACATTTTTACATGTAGATTGTGCCTTGGTACTATCTGCACAGTTGTGGCACACAGCAATACTTCGTACCTCGCTTCCGCTTTCGTGGGGTCAATTCTACTATCGCGGAAATGCAGCTTTGCAAGCAAGCCTCTTGGTTCAGCATGCCAAACTCACGCAACTGCGCCTGCGCCTAAGTTCCCCGCACCGACCGAAGAACGCGTGCACACGTGCGCCGCCGCTGACGGCTGTCGGTGAAACCAGTGAAACAGGCTGAATCGCCTCGCCTATCACCAGTTTCGCCATTGCTTGCCACCAGAGCCGCGGCGCGGTGCTGTCGTCGCTCCAACGCCACCAACGCGACGCGGCCCTATTCAGCGGCCGCAGCCAATGCAGCGCACGCGCAGTAATGCGTAGAGCGCGGTTTGATCTGGCGAAGTTGCTAAGGGTCACGAGGTGGGGCGCTCGGTGCGGACAAGTTTGGCGCGCCCAGCGCGAAATGCAGCAGGAGCTATTCGGAGCCGAGCGACGCCTGAGCGCGCCAGGGGCCTTCAGCCGCGTCGGTAGTCAGCCGCCGCCGTACTATAGAGGGCTGTCTTTTTCTAACGTGACGTCACCGTGACGCACGCGCGCGAACCTACGCTAGAGTAAATCAGCCCCTTTAGCCTCTGTGCTAAACCAGCGTCTCATAGATGCCAGGCGCGTGCACTATGATTTATGACGTCGTGCTGTTTAGACCAAAACTGTAACATCAGTGCTTTCACCACACCAGATATAGGCTTCCAAAGCAAACTTCGAGCGGCACCACTGCTCTTGTCGTAACAGGGAATATCCACGGCGTTCCTTTCCCTACAACACTGCCGCCCCCAGCACGCGCAGAGCTCTCGGATGAGATCTGTGGTGCGTAACAATGTAACTATTGCTGACTAGCAGTGCTCCGGGCCGAATGAGGAGCGCATGCGCGCCCGTTTCCTCGCCGGCGGCGTCTATCCCCAGTAACGCATAGCTCGGCCGCACGAGCGTCGCGCCAAACATGAGCTTGGGTTTCCTATAACAATGGGCATTGTGTTCCATGCAGTTAGTCTGGTGTACCCAGTCCTGATATTTAGGACGCGGCACGCGTGGTCCGTACTTTTTCTCGTTCGCAGTGGGCTTAGCTGATGCACGCATCTAGCGACCGTAGTGCTCGCTGCTACTTTTTCAGTCTCACATCGCGCCGGACGTCGGCGGGGGTACTTGGCGTGCGAAACTCGAACCGCACAGCGCCGTTCAATAGGAGGATAACGCTTTTCCATTCACTACTTATCAGAAGCGCTAAGAAGTCCTACTATTTCCCATAGCACTTCGCCTGCCCCCCAGAGTTGCCGTTGGGTGGACTTGAAAAGGAGCCAGAACTCAAGCCAAAAGTAGCCAAAGTAGCCATGAAATTTATTTTATCGCCAAATTTGTAGCCACATGGAACATAAGTGGTATTACGAGCAGAGTGTTTAGTATTGATCAATAAATATTAGCATTTTGAATGAGTAAGACCATAGAAAGTCACCGATAAGTTGGAAATAACTTAAATGCACGAATTATGATAAATTCATTACGCGTGTATATACTTTATGTAGAAAATATGAGTTCTTGCCATACACAAAGTTATGTTAGAATATTCCAGCCAGCAAGTCAGTAGGAGCATGTATGTTGAAACACATTTTCGTTGAAGCTGCAGACCAAATTCAGGTTGTAGATGAACATGCCAGCTAAATTTTGTTGCAGATGTCTGTTTTCCCAAGATTACACGGGAACACGCACTGCGCATCAAAATTATTCGTAAAACTTGTGCGTCTATAGCATCACAATGGATGGCGGGAAGCTTGAGCACCGGGCTGGCCACGCGTTCGTCACCTTGCACGTAACTTCGCCACTCCGTATTTGGAGACGCGCTAAGCGTCGCGTAAGGATGCCTCGATGCGCACCAGCCTGGATGGGTGGAGGACGACCTACGCATCGGCTGAAGCGAGAGAAAAGCTTAAAAACAATGTATTTTGTCTGCAAAAATGATAAAAAGTGACCATTTAATGCGCCAAATCAGCACTTTAAAAGTAGCCAGAAAATAGCCATGGCCCTAACTGCAAATTTTAGTGGCCAGGCGGGGTCGAAAAGTAGCCAATTTGGCGCAAAGTAGCCACCAACGGCAACCCTGCCTGCCCCTTTAAGCCATCGGAATCTGATGAACGAAATTTTAGGTTACTGGCTCGTGCGTAGGTACCAGAAAAAGCAGCAATTTTGCACTTCTTACGAATACCGATAAGTTAGACTCAGCGGTTTTGTGGTGTTTACGTGCGAACGTCGGCGCGTTTTACTCTTGGTATTGTTATCATCGTGATGAGCGTGTCTTGCGAGTGAGTCACACAGAAACAATTCTTTGCGCAGATGTTAGAGAGGCTGGCTGCCAGTCAGGAACAACCCGATTATCAACGAGGCTTATATATTACGTTAGTCTTGCTGTAATCGCCCAAGGTCGTATACTTTCCTTACGAAGAGTGCCAAGCAGGTATGCAATTCCTCCAACCATGTTGCTTCACTTGACAGTGTTACAGAGAAAGCTCATCATAACCACCAGAAATATTTAGCCCTAATCCTCATGCCCTCATTATGAATATACGCAGAATCCCCAAAGGACTGTCAGGCTTGGCTTGCGAGAGGGGTCGCTGGTGATTCTGGTCCATTACATTTGACCACACTAAAAAAATACGAATGCGGAGAGAGTTGGTTTTCGAGTGTTCCACCAATATTTATTAGTAGGCGGCCATATAATTATCCTTGCTTCAAGCGTGAGCAGGCTAGAGCAGGCGAATGCCTAGGGTAAGGCGAGATTGATTGAGGGTGGTAAAGCTATTCGAAACTCGGTAGTCAGTAGCAGTTTGTCAGTCGTCAGTCTTCGCTTTCATATATCGTAGAAAGGTCAACACCAATTGTTGGAGGAAGTGCGTGTTTGGACTTGTGGTGGGCAGGTTCTCTCAGCGAGTCTGCGTGAAGAAGCGGTGGAATTTAAGCCACTGATGATGATAGAATAAGTCAGCTTGTGTTTCCCGGGGAGCTCACCATTTCTAGCTTTTGTGCGTAGCGTTACTAAGGATGTACCTTGCTGTAGTTTCAGATAGAGGGAAATGTACACATGCTATAGAAGGGGACGTTGAAATTAAGGCTAAAAGGCTAAATAGAGCGAAGAATGTGACACGGGCATTTACGCGCAATTCGCGAACACAAACATCTCTCTTTTAGAGCCCTGGGGTCTATAAACCCTTTTTTAAATGCCTGAGGTGCAGCCTGGTTGATCTACCTTTGGGAGTAACGAGCACCCCCAGTACCGGCACTTGAGTCGGATGTATAGTGTTATAAATTGGAGTTGATACAACGCGTTGACAGTGTTGTTCACTCTATGATGAGCGGTTGCGAGCTTCCGAGGTTGTCGGGCTCCGTTCCTGGGAGGAACGATAAATAGCTTGTCCCGCTGTGGACAAGCAGACAACGATGCGCGGCTTGAACGTAGGCCAGTTTAGCATGTCGCCGTTAGCAAATGGCTGGGGAGTGTCACTTCTACGGATACGGCTAAGTCCGGCGACTAGCCTCCTTGAGAATGCGATTGTAAAATTATAGCTGCTGCTGTTGCAGGTCTCCCACGCACTGCCAACCTCCATTGTTCTTTCACAAGATGCTCGAAGCCATTGTTCTTTAACATTGTCCTTTCACAAGAAAGCCGAATATAGTGCCGCTGGTGGTCAGCGAATAAATGTGCCGTGGCTTTACAAGTACAGCAGCGAAGCCGTCGATGCTTTCCTCCAAGCACGCAAGAATATCTTCTGGCTCTGATACTTGTAGCTGCGATAGGTGGCGCAGAGGAAGACAAACATTCCAAGGTAGAATCGCGAGGGTACCAGCCCCACAGAATGTCATATCGTTGGAACCCGTTAGCACTACATGTGCAGACTGCCAGGGGCGTTGCCGGTATGGTACGCGCAGGGAACTTGTGGAGCGGTCACCCAGTAGCTGATATAATCGGTGCCGGAATTGTGACTTTTCTAGTTCACAGAATTCGTCTCATAATAGGTGCTCCTGCAGCCTATTCTGTGGCGAGGACTTGATGCGCTACAGTATTTAGCGTCTGAAGCTCTCATTGCAGTGGCAGAAGGCAAATGCACCTGGCAAGCTTTGGCTCCTACTGCTCCGTACTACATTCAATTTCGTTGATAAGAAATATCCACAAAAATTGTCTGTCGCATCGGTGCTCTCGGACGACAGGGCAGCGACGGCGTGCGAGTACGTCCTCCTCTACAATGCTATGACACGGAATTGAAAACGGTACTGTACTTGAGTAAAGCAAAGTTTGGTATTTTCGGGCCAAATTTTGGAACAATGAAGCTTCACGGCGATGACACTACTCGCTTCTAGGTGCTAATTTCCGGCCGCAGTCGCGTCCCGCACAACATTGCTGATCCGGACGTGATGCTAAAGCTATGGACACCCCTCAAGGCGCCGACAAGCCACACTCTCCTGCGCTGACGTCAAACTATCTCCCTTTTGGACTGCGGATCCCGCACTGTGGTTCATTCAGGTAGAGCCACTATTTGCTACACGGCGTATCACAGCAGATTCCACGGAATGCCATTACGTATTGAGCTGCCTGCCACCATCGACCGCTACCGAAATTCGAGATCTGTTGCTTTCCCCACCAGCAGACAACGTTTACGAGGTGTTGAAGGCAAACACTCATTTGCAGGGTCACTCCCCCCCGAAAGTCAACGGCTACAACAGCTTCTCCATGAAGCCAACCTTGGTGACAGAACGCCAAGCCAGCTGCTGCGTCGTATGTAGCAATTACTGGGCAACAAAGGAGATGGTCAAAGCAGCCTGCTGCTCCAACAGCTATTTCTGCAGAAATTTCCCTCTAACGTCAGAATGGTCATCACTGCCTCAAATGAGAACGATCTACCAAAACTAGCCGAGTTAGCCGACAAGCTCATGGCGTTACTTCTCACATCCGTTGCGGCTGTCTCAAATGAACTGTCTCCACTTCAGCAGCTTCACGAGATGAAGAACAAAACCTCGCATCTCGCGGACTCCATGGCCGCCCTCCATACAGCGCCAAGGTCAACCGTTCCGAGTTTACCGCAGTCGCCTATGAAACCCCAGAAACTATGTTTGTACCATCGCAAGTTCGGCAACGCTGCACGCAAATGCGTATCGGCCTGCGAGCTCTCGGGAAACGCCATGGCCAGGCGCTGAGGACGACCAGCGTTGCTGCCATGGAAAAGGTCGCTGATCAGTTTTGTTCCTAATCGACCGTAACAGCGGCTCACGCTTCCTCGTCGACACAGGGGCCGAAGTGAGCGTACTCCCAGCATCGCCCGCAGACCGCAAGCGCCCGAACACATCGCCTCTGCAAGCAGTCAACAACACGACCATTGCCACGTACGGCCACCACTCCCTAACTGTCAGTTTGGGCCTGCGGAGAACGCTAAGATCGATCTTCATAGTAGCCGACGTGAAGTTCGCCATTCTTGGGGAGGGGGGGGGGAGGGGGGAGGTTGCGCCACTTCGGACTGTTAGTTGACGTGCGTAACCGGAGGCTACAGGACCCTGTGTCAGAAAGCGATCTAAAAACACAGAAAGCGATTGTTGTATCTTGATTTGTTTACTTCATATTTGTACTTGTTACGGCCACTCCTGCTTACAGCCTCAGCTAGAGGCTAGCAGTACTGTATAAATAAATAAATAAATAAATAAATAAATAAATAAATAATTACACCATCTCCCGCTAAAGGGAACCACGTGTAGATGTGAAGCAGCGGGCTCTAACGCTTACACTGGCGGCGGCGTTGACGCTGGCGCTCATCGCAGCGTTGCGCAGGAGAGAAACCTGGGGAGGCGGAAAGCACGCAGTGATGGAGCGGTGTTTCCTACTGGAACATGCCAATCGCTGCTAATGGGCAATGAGAGACAGAAGACTCCGACTGGACACAGAGACCCGCACTCCGCTTTTAGTTAACGCGCACGCTGCGAATTTTTGTTCTTCAACAACGCACAGGAGAAATCTCCCACCGGCACCACCTTGCAGGTCAAGATCCATTGCCATATATACGGAGTGACCAGTGAACGGTTGTGCAGCGCGAGCAATCGGTTTTTCAACCAAGAAACTCGCTAGCAGACGCTGCCTGCGTCGCGAGGCGAGAGAGGAAGGGAGCGTAGGAGAGAGAGAGGGGGGGGGACGCGCATGCGCAGTGGGAGTGTGGACGCCGCTGGCAGGGATACCTAGAGGAGAGAGGGGGAGCGTAGAAGGGGAGAGAGGAGGGGAGGCGCAATGCGCAGTGAGGGTGTTGTTGCCGCGGGGAGGAATGCCTAGAGGAGAGAGAGGGGGAGAGGAGGTTTTTTATTTTTATTATTTTTTTGAAAGGGTTTGCGCATGCGCAGTAAGGGTGGTCACGCGGCACACCACCACTACCACCACCACCACCACCACCGGATTAAGCTTCGCCATAAGATGCTTCACATCTAAAAGGCAAGCCTTCAAGACACGCCGCTCAGCCCTACGCTCATCAAACTAACGGGCCCCCCTACGTTTCGGCTCCACACTGAGCCAGTTTTCTGAGCGAACACACCAGCGTCAAGTGGGATCCCCCAGTATGGCACGAAGTGTTGCGCCACGTCATCACTACTGGAGCACCATTTCACGCTCGACCACGTCGAATGTCGGCTGAAAACTGAAAGTGGTGCGAGGGTGTGCGCCCGAGTCGTAGAGGCTGCTCAATCACAAAAATAAAGTTAGTTGTTTGTCCTTCAGTGACACACTACTCGCTTTTGTGTGCTGATTTGCAACCACGCTCGCGTCCCGCACAAGTTACCAGATTTCGATGGCGGTAGCAGCGGAGTCATGCGCGTAACACACGGCACCGGCGAATGCATAGGCGTGGCCGTCGATGTTACGCTGGCGACGCGCGTATTTACATGCGCCATTTTCCAATATTTCAGATGCGAAGCCGCTTTTGGCGGAGTTCAATCTGGTGGTGGTGGTGGTGTGCGGCTTGACCACCTTTACTGCGCATGCGCGAACCTTCTCCACACACCTCCTCGCCTATGCTCCCCCCCTCTCTTTTAGGCATCCCTACCCGCGGCGTCCACACACCCACTGCGAATGTGCATCCCCTCCCCTCTCTCCTACGCTCCCCCCTCTCTCTCCTCTAGGCATCCCTCCCGCGGCGTTTACACACCCATTGCGCATGCGCGTCCCCTCCCGCTCTCTCTCCTCTCCCACGCTCCCTTCTCTCGCCTCGCAACGCCGACGCAGGCAGCGTCTGCTAGCGAGTTTCTTGATTGAAAAAACAGACTGCTCGCGCTGCACAACCGTTCACTGGCCACCCCGTATATATATTGGCACTGGATCTTGACCTGCAATGTAGTGCCGGTGGGAGATTTCTCCTGTGCGCTGTTGAACAATAAAAATTCGCAGCGTGCGCGTTAACTAAAAGCGGACTGCGGTCTCTGCGTCCAATCGGTGTCTTCTATCTCTCATTGTCCATTAGCAGCGATTGGCATTTTCCAGTAGGAAACAACGGTCCATCACTGCGTGGTTTGCGCCTCCCCAAGTTTCTCTCCTGCGCAAAGCCGCCATGAGCGCCAGCGTCAACGCCGCCGGCAGTGTAAGCGCTAGCGCCCGCTGCTTCGCATCTACACATGGTTCCCTTTAGCGGGAGACAGTGTAATTTTTGTACTACATCGATCATGCGCTTCTCGGCGATCAGTCGTTTCCTGTGCTGCAATCTGATCCTTTATCGGGGTGACCTGTCATATGGCGTTGCAACATTCAGTGTGACCTGGATATCAACGCCTGACTTTCGCTCTTGATTTGAGCAATTGAAGTGTAGCGTTCGTAAGGACGTTGGTGCTGGTCGAATTCCCGGCATGGGGTACGAAAGAGTTAGAAGGAGGCATTGCACAGTGCGATAATAGGAAAGAATGTAGAAGGCCAGGCACGGATGCCTTTTTCCCGATAGAGGGCTCATGAATGCTTGCTTTATCAACGACACGCTACATAACAAAACCCAATATTAGATGCGAAGCATCCTATGCTCGGGGCTGTGTCCGTCCCTTCCTCCCACGTCCGGCATCTCGCGTCCAGTCACTTTCATGAAGTAGGGAAGCACCCACTGTGCGAAGCAGAACACTGTAGTACAATAAGGCCGTCAACCACCACCACAGTCACCAGAGTCATGGCCGAGAGCACAGAGTGGCCTCTTAGCAATGGCTAGCAGGTGGTGGGTGCAAGCAAAGAATAAAACGCACTACCGGTGGTGTCTGTCGCCCACGTTGACTGCATTCCTTGATGTTGAGTGCATGTGCTTGCCGGGGCTTTGTCTGTCCCTCCTTCCCATGTCCCGAGTTCCGCACCCCCCTCTCTCTCCTCTCCTACGCTCCCCCCCCTTTCTCTCCTCTAGGAATCCTCTACTCTACGGAGCGGCGCACGCGTCCTACACCCCCCACAGCGCATACGCGTCCCCTCCCCCTCTCTCTCTCCTCTGCTACGCTTCCCCTTTCTCTCCTCTAGAAATCCTCTACTCTGCGGAGCGGCGCCCGCGTCCCGTTGACTCTAAGGCACGAAGAAAAGCTTGCCGCCAGGCGAAAGACTGCTTGAAGTTATAAACATTACAAAATCACTTACTTCGCATAGCCGGCTTTTTCTGTGAGTAAACATTTTCTGTTTGCAAACGTCTACTCACCTTCAAGTAAATAAACGCTTCTAAATTGCAACAACAATGCGACAGAGGCGCGTGAAGTACTTGGTAAATTGTCCAACTCCACGCTTGAAAACGACGTCACCCTTACCTTTCGCCGGCACAGCGCTGCCACCGCTGGACCCTTTGGGCGGGGCGCGGAGGCAAAAAGGTCACGTGTCGCCAACCGGCCTATGGCAGGACGCGGCGGCTGGACCAAGACCTTTCGCTACTTTTGAAACATAGAGGGAATTTAGTTGACTCCATTCCTTGATCTTGCTTGCATGTGCTTGCGGGGGGCTTTGTCCGCCTCTCCTTCCCGCATCCTACACCCCCTCTCTCTGCTCTTCTACGCTGCCCCGTTTCTCTCCCCTAACAATCCTCTGCTCTACGGAGCGGCGCCCGCGTCCCGTTGACGCCATTCCTTGATCTTGCTTGCATGTGCTTGCGGGGGGCTTTGTCCGTACTCGGATAGGTTTAGCGCGATTTAGACGAGGACAGGAGACACACAGAACACAGACGAGCGCTGTGTGTCAACCACCACCGTCCGTCCCTCCTTCATACGTCCTACACCTCCTCTCCTACGGTCACCCCCCCGTCCTCTCCTCTAGGAATCCTCTACTCTACGGAACGGCGCGCACGACAGGTGGTGCGACAGCTGCATACTCCGCTGGGGGGCGCCACGATAGTTCTGCGGTATTAAAATGACAGAGCGCGCGCGCCTCATTCTCTCTCCTGTGCAGCGCCGCGATGAGCGCCCGGGCCGCTGTCGCGAAACGGGAGCGGCGACGTTTCTCCCGCTCAAGCCAGCCATCTGCCCGCTGCTTCGCATCCACACATGGTTCCCTTTAGCGGGAGATGGGGAAGTTTTTTGGGTAGCGCGTTTAATGTCAAGCGACCAAATAAGGATTAAATAGTGTCACGTGGTCGTGACGTTGACGAAGGCAGAGACGGCGTGTCCAAAATGAAACTCCTTATTTCGCCGAGGTTGTGGCCGGGAAACTGGAGACTCAAACTACAGCAAGCAATGCACGCTGTACAATGATAGAGGCGAGCAGAGCGTCGGCCGTCGATAAACTCACAAGCAGTGACACGCGTCGGCGTTTATACGTGTGTTATCGAACATTCCGGCATTATCGCTGGCGACCACGTAAGTTCCAGAACACGCTGTAATATTCGCGTTGTGCGCGTGATTTCAACACAACGATCTACTATAATCGTGAAGCTTCTCGAACACTGAAGGCACGGTTTGCGCTGAGCATTGCTGATAGTCTTCGTGGGCGTAAACCGAATACAGTAAAAGTGAAATAAGAAACGCGCGTCCATAGGTCGGCAAAACTTGTGGAGTTCACTCAGACTCACTCATGAAATATATTTTGCGCTTAGTGCTCACTCGGACTCAGACTCACAAAAATTTTCCTTAGCCGCACTAACTCAGACTCACACTCATTAAAATGTTCTTCAACCGGACTCACTCGGACTCAAACTCACCAAAAGGTTACTCAACCGAATACACTCAGACTCAGATTCACGGCTAGACCTTAGTCTGAGTGAGTCCGAGTGAGTCAAATCATGAATCCGTTAGCCTAGAATAGTTTTTTCGACCATGGTGTCAATCCTCTTTACCATCAATATCTTACGTAATCGGTGCTGCTCTTGGCCCTTTTTGAGATACTACCTTGGAATACGAGCTATGAGTGCTCGCGAACCAGTAAGGACACTTTTCTTAAAGGAGATTACAACGTAAGATTTATTTATCGAGAGATTCCCTGGAGGAGCTCGCGGGGGGGGGAGGGGGGGGGGGTCAAGGTACTCTCCTACGTAATTCGCGCCTGTGATCACTAAATATTGGAATGGTGTACGAACGACACTACTTTGGAATACGTGTGAGTGGACGTGAGCATAAACCTGAGTCCAGGAAATGCTCATATTAATGCTGAAGATGAGTAGATAGGAACCACAGGTCGGCAAAAAAAAAGTGGAACACACTCAGACTTACTCAAGAAATATATCTTGAGCTATAGACTCACTCAGACTCACCAAAATTTTCCTGAGCCGAACGCACTTGTTCTCACCCTCACGGAAATTTTCTTCCACCAAACTCACTCGAACTCAAACTCACCAAAATATTACTCACTCGGGCTCACTCCGACTGAGACTCACGGCTCGATCCGAGTCTGAGTGAGTCCGAGTGAGCCGACTCATGAGTGAGTTTGCCGACCTTTGCGCGTGACAACGCCCCCCTCTCAAAATGCATCGTCCCGATGCTTTAAACAGAACAGAACACGGGGAGGGGGGAGGGGGGGTATGCATGCAGCAATAAATAACAACCATAAAGCAAGAAAGTACATTAATCAATAAGCACAAGGAAGAAAGCGCAACAATAAATCGGAAAGTACCAGTCCTCAACTCCACTAATGCGCGTAAAACGTCTTGAGACGCACGACATGGACGACTTCAGGCAGTGAGCGGCGCCGCTGTCAGTTCGTAATACCATCCGGGACGACCTCCTAGTCCAGAGCACCGACACGCCGAAGCACCTTTGTATGGCGCGAAGTACCGCCGAAGAAGTTTTTCACTAAGTCCACGTCGGCGTATGGGTGTCCAGACCCACACACGGTCGCCAGGCTGGTATTCCACGAAGCGTCATCGAAGGTTGTAGCGACGGCTGTCGGTATTTTGCTGGCACTGGATAAGCAGACGGGTGAGTTGTCGGGCTGCTTCGGCGCGCTCTAGGTAGGCGGTGACGTCGATGTTTTCGTCGCTGACGTTTGGTAACATTGCGTGGAGTTTCATTGCCGGGCTCCGTCCGTAGAGCAACTTGTATGGCGTAATCTGCGTCGTTTCATGTACGGCCGTGTTGTACGCGAAAATCACATACGGAAGGATGACATCCCACGTCTTGTGCTCGACGTCGACGTACATGGCGAACATGTTGGCAATGGTCTTGTTGAGACGCTCGGTGAGGCCATTGGTCTGTGGGTGGTAGTCGATGGTCCGGCGGTGGCTTGTCTGGCTGTATCTCAAGATCGCCTGACTTAGCTCCGCAGTAAACGCCGTACCTCTTTCGGTGACCAGAACCTCTGGGGCGCCATGACGCAGGACGATGTCCTCAACGAAGAACTTGGCTATCTCGGCGGTGCTGCCTTTGGGCAGGGCCTTTGTTTTGGCGTAGCGGGTGAGGTAGCCGGCAGCTACGATGATCCACTTGGTTCTGACAGTCGTCGTCGGAAACGGACACACTAAGGTCCATACCGATTTGCTGGAAAGGGTGGCGAGGTGGTTCGATGGGTTGGAGAAGTCCCGCTGGCCTTGTCGGCGGTGTCTTGCGTCGCTGACAGTTCCGGCATGTCTTCACGTAACGAGCGACGTCGGCGGAAAGGCGTGGCCAGTGGTACTTTTCTTGTACCCTCGCGAGCGTGCGGGGAAAACCGAGGTGGCCAGCCATCGGGTCTTCGTGCAGGGCCTGTAAAATTTTTGGTCGCAGTGCCGATGGTACAACGATAAGGTAGTTAGTCCGGGCCGGAGAGAAGCTCTTCTTTACGAGGACGCCGTTTTTCAAGAAAAATGACGCCGATCCTCTCCTGAATACTTTAGGAACAACGGCGGGCTAGCCCTTCAGGTATTCCACTTGGCCCCTTATTTCTGGGTCGGCTCGCTGTCGTTCGACGAAGTCGTCGGCACTTATGGTTCCTAAGAAGTATTCATCATCCTGGTCATCCTGCGGCGGTGGGTCGATGAGGGCATGAAACAGGCAGTCAGCATCGGAGTATTTTCTTCCAGACTTGTAAACGACGATAATGTCGAACTCTTGAAGCCTTAGGCTTCACCGTGCGAGGCGTCCTGAAGGATCCTTCAAGTTTGCTAGCCAACACAAGGAGTGGTGGTCGCTCACAACTTTGAAAGGCCTGCCGTAGAGGTAGGGATGGAACCTGGATGTAGCCCAGATGATGGCAAGACACTCCTTTTCTGTTGTTGCATAGATGACTTCCGCCTTGGACAGCGACCGGCTAGCATAACTGATGACGCTCTCCAGCCCGTCAGACCTCTGAACAAGCGCGGCGCCCAGTCCAACATTGCTTGCGTCGGTGTGTACTTTCTGTTTCGGCGTATTCGTCGCAATGCGCAAGTATCGGAGGCGTCTGTAAGCGTCGCTTAAGTTCTATAAATGCTTCCACTTGCGCAGTCTCCCACTTGAATTCCACGTCGGCTTCAGTGAGGGGCTTTAGCGGCTCGGCGATCCGTGAAAATTGCTTGACGAAGCGTCTTTAATAGGCGCACAAGCCGTGAAATCGGCGCACGGCCTTTTTGTCAATTGGCGGTGGGAAGGCGGCGATATCAGCTGTTTTACGCGTGTCGGGGCGAACTCCAGACTTGCTGATAACGTGGCCTAAGAACAAGAGCTCCTCGTACGCGAAGCGGCACTTTTCTGACTTCAGGGTTGGTCCGGAGGTCTTGGTTGCTTGAAGTACAGCTTCAAGGCGCCGGAGTATTCGTCGAAGTTTGAAGCAAATACAACGACGTGGTCCAAGTACACGAGGCTCGTCTGCCACTTCAAGCCAGCCAGCGTTGTATCCATAACGCGTTGGAAAGTCGCAGGAGCCGACCAAAGACCAAAGGGCATGTCCTTGAACTCGAAGGGGCCGTCTGGTGTGATAAAGAGTCTTCTCTCGGTCTCTCTCGTCGACCTCGGTTTGCCAATAGCCATTCTTGAGGTCCGTCGACAAAAAAAGTACTTCGCGCTGTGGAGTCAATCCAGGGTGTCGTCTATACGTGGGAGAGGGTACACGTATTTCTTAGTAATCTTGTTCAGGCGACGATAATCGACGCAGAAACGAAGGGTTCCGTCCTTTTTCACTAACACCACGGGTGACGCCCACGGATTTTGGACGGCTGAATGATGTCGCGTAGAATTTCGTCGACTTGTTTCTTCACGGCCTCGCGTTCTTGCGTCGAAACTCTGTACGGGCTCTGACAGAGTGGCCTTGCACTTTCCTCTGTTATGAGGCGATGTTTTGCGACTGGGCTTTGTCGAACTCTCGACGATGACGAAAAGCAGTCCTTGCATTGCAGGAGCAGGGTTTTGAGTTGTTCTTGTTTATGCGTCGGAAGGCTCGGATTGACATCGAAAGCTGGTTGAAGAGCTTGGTTCATCGGAGCAGGCTCGGAAAAATCGGTGAGGGTGAAAGCGTTGGTGGTTTGCAGAATTTTTTCTTCGATATAGCCCCTTCAGTCACGGCGTGCACAATTGTGTACGCGAAATTCAGAGGCGCGTCACACGGCGCCTGTTTCTTCAAATGGCCTGAAATTCAGTGTGCACATTCCTGCAGGCTTCCTGAGTGAACAAATAGCGATCATTTCACTTCATAGTGCTGCGTATTGTTGCAGAGGATAACTTTGCTGGAGACACTACCATGTTCGACGATCGTTCGACGAGTTGCGTTCCAGGATCAACGTCAAGAATATTTTTTTCTCGACTCGAAACAAATACAACCAAAAAAAAAACTGTGCATCCATTTCGGGCCTAATAGTTGATTCTTTTTATGCAACTATTCAAGCTGAGTGATTGCAGAATACTTAGATAATTGGTTACACGCTAATTTACTTTAATTACTGTTACTCACATAAAATAACATATTCCTTCATTTTCTTTCTTGGAATCTAATACTAAGTTCCTTGGAATTATGCCATGCGAATTTGATGCATTTGCAGTGGCGCATCTTAATTTGTGACTGCAGGGGATAGGCGATCGTCGTGCATTTGTTCACGTGCTTGTACTCGTTACTGAAATTTGTCAGCAGCACCATTGTTTTTCCTCCCCGCAGCTCTGCTATTCCTCTCGCGACGGAAATCTCGCGGTTAGTCAACTGTTTCTGGTCGCCTTCAACGACGCCTTCAAAAAGTCTGCTGATTCCTGAGTGCCGACGGAAACCATGACGCTGGAGCGAGGCGGAATGGTGACCTGGTCTTCCAGCACATTTAAGGCGTGCTTCCCGGGCGGCGTGTTCGGCGGTAGTGCTTTTTCTGGGGAGAGCATTATCGACTTGGATCTCAGGTCGATTATTGCACCATGAAGGCCTAGGAAGTCCATACCAAGGATGACGTCCGTCGAGCACCGCTGTAGGACTAAGACGCTTGCGGGATAAATCCGGTTGTTAATGCAGACTCTCGCTGTGCAGAGTCCTGCCGGCGTCACCAGGTGGCCTCCAGCTGTCCGGATTTCGGGGCCTTCCCAAGTAGTCCTAACTTTCTTCAACTTTGCGACAACCGACCCACTGATGACGGAATAATCGGCTCCAGTATCGACGAGAGCTGTCACGCTGTGGCCGTCGATAAGAACGTCAAGGTCGCTAGTTCGTCGTCTCGCCTTGCACTTAGGTCGTGGCGTCAGATCACGGCTGCGTCGGTTTGTTGCACTGCTTCCACGTGGCGCTGTCAGGTCTTCCGGCCGTGAAGTTTCGACTTCAGGGCTCTGTCCGGCTTGCGGCGTGTTCTTTAGGTTTCGTCGCGGCGTCGTCGTCGGCATCGGCGGATGATCTTCGGTAGTTCGTCGTACAGCAACCGCACCTCTATCGGTTGCTGCCCTTGGTTTTCCGGGTAAGGTCTCGGAGATCGGCCCCGAGCAGGGCCGGCGAACTGCCTGCGATGCGGTGAGGTGTAGCGGCTTGGCGACGGCGAACGAGAAGGTCATTGGGGTGTCCACTACGCTCCTGTAAGGTGGCGGCGGTGTCTGGCGACACCGCAGCCACCTAAAAAGAGCAGCTTTCCGGCGTCTTCACGTGGACGTGGAGCGGGAGCGTTGCGTCAGGCTATAGCAGCGTAGCTCTTGGCTTGCGGCTCAGGTTGCGCTGGCTCAGGTGCGCCGAAAAATTGCTGGACTTCCTGGCGTACGACGTCGGCGATCGAGTCCACTTGATGTCGGGAGGTTGGTAGTAATTTACGCAGCTCTTCCCGTACAACGGCTCTGATAGTCTCCCGCAGGTCGTCGGATTGCAGCGCCTGAAACCTCCCCGTGGGTCGTCGTGGGAGTGCGGAGGTTGTACTGCCTCGTACGCATTTCAAGGGCCTTTTCGATTGTCGTGGCCTCTGAGACGAATTCTATGACCGTCTTGGGAGGGTTGCGTACATGGCCGGTGAACAGTTCCTGCTTTACTCCCCGCATCAGGAAGCTAAGCTTCTTCTCCTTGGACATAGCAGGGTCAGCATGACGAAAGCGGCGCGTCATTTCTTCGGTGTACATCACGACGTTCTCGTTCGGGAGCTGTACACGGCTCTCCAGTAAGGTTTCGGCTCTTTCCTTCCGGACGACGCTTGTGAAGGTTGCGAGGAACGAGGCACGAAAAAGGTCCCAGGTCCTGAGCGTGGCTTCTCGGTTCTCGAACCAAGTCCGAGCGGCGTCCTACAGGGCGAAATAAACGTGCCGAAACTTGTCATCATCGGTCCAATTGTTGAAAAGGGCGACGTGGTCGAACCTTCAAGCCAGCTCTCCGGGTCTTCGAATGGTGAGCCGCGGAAGGTGGGTAGCTCCCTGGGTTGATGTAGCAGCACAGGTGCTGGAGCCATGGGTGCTGTCATCGTCGCTGATGTGGTAGTCATGGTCGGGGTTTTCCGGGTCCTGTCGGGTAGAGGTCCGTACTCTGGTGGCAGTCCCTGTTGTCGGAGGCTAGCTCGATGATCCGCGATGCCTTTGGCGTCTTGTTGGCTTGGACTTGGATCACGGCTTTTCGACAGTGTCCGGAACATCAAGAAACCAGCACCTGCACTAGATGTCAAATGGTCGTGACGTTGACGAAGGCATCCAAAATGAAAATCTTTATTTGGCCTCACTTGTGGCCAGGAAAATGGAAACTCAAACTACAGCAAGCAATGCAAGCTCTACAATGATAGTGGCGAGCAGAGCGTCAGCCGTCGATAAACTGACAAGTGGTGACACGCTTCGGCATTTATACGTGTGTTATCGAACATTCCAGCGTTATCGTTGGTGGTCACGTAACTCCAAAGCACGCTGTAATAATAGCATTATGCACGTAATCTCAACAGAACGATCTACTATAATCGTGAAGCTTCTAGAACACTGAAGGCGCGGTTTGCGCTGAGCATTGATGATAGTCTTTGTGGCGTAAACCGAATACAGTAAAAGTGAAATAAGAAACGCGCGTGACAATAGTATGACTCCAAAAGATGAGACACTAAATATTTAATGCTTGTATAAACAGAACAGATGGCAAAAGTTAAAAGCACTTGCTTAACACATTTTGGCATGTCAGTTTTTTAAGGGGCAGTGACCCTCTTCTTTGTTTTGTTTGCAGATGATATCCGCTCTGACGAAGGATAAAAGAAATCCGTTTTTTCGCCCAAGTTACACAATTTTGTTCTCTTGGATACCCACCCCAATTACTGTCGGTAGTGTGGCATGGAGACTGGCGTGAGTACATTTGTTTTGCGTAAATTCAAGCGAAATCGCTATTTGCTGCTCGTATTAGTTTTCTTGGGCCTGGCTGCTCACTGAATCACATAAAATTGCTTAGCATGTGTACGCGCCATGTAAAGCGGTGAAGGAGAGGTAATATTTTTCAACTTTAAGCATTGACAATTTCTTAATGTAGTTGGCAGATTCTGCGAGATGAATAAAGGATTTATTGTGCTTTGGCAAGAACAAATGTTACACGAAGTGAGGCTGGCAGCTAATTCTTTTGGATCCGATCTCACGCAACTCTAGAAAACGCTGGTTTAAGAGAATACGGCCGCTCCAGGACACTCTTCACACCACATTCTCTTCGCGTTGAGAGCCCAGGACGTAGAAGGGTATACCGGCGACCTGCTGTCGGCTGCCGATATAGGGAGATACGCGGGATCGAATCCGGGCCGCGGCGGCTGCATTTTCGATGGAGGCGAAAATGCTTGAGGCCCGTGTACTTAGATTTAGGTGCACGTTAAAGAACCCCAGGTGATCTAAATTTCCGGAGCCCTCCACTACGGCGTCTCTCATAACCATATCGTGGTTTTGGGACGTTAAACCCCAGATATTATTGATATAGGGAAATAAAGCGCGCGCCAGCGACGGCCGCGCTCCTAAAATCGAAGGTCGCTCGAGGGAAGCCCCCCCCCCCTCGCTGCTTTTCACGCTCGCGAACGACGGGCGGGGCCGGTCGGTCGAACAGTTGGGGGGGATCTTATCGCATGCGGCTTGGAGCGACGGAGATGGGCCGGCTTGTTTGATCTCCGCTTCAGCCGCGTTCATCGCTCCCGCTCGCGCGCTATTACCCGCTGGTAGAACGTACGATGCACAGGGGGCTCTTATCGATTTGTACTTCATAAGCGACATGACGGCGGCGGCGACGGCAACGGCGACGGCAAAAGCCCGTCGAGACTTTCCATATAATTGCTATCGCAATAAAAAAAGGCGGTTGATGTGGCAGTAACATTTCATATATAGCAAGCAATGCCGTTCAAAATTATTTTTAAGGTATTGTACCGGAAGGTACTCCACATGCGCTATTACACTACGCCACTGTTGATGTGGTCATGCTTTTCAAACCGAATAGCCGACACCATCTTATGTTATGATTGGATCACGTGACGTCTCGATCGTTTTGTTCTTATTAATCGTCAATGCACCGAGGTGCTCTTGTGATGTCTTCCTTTCCGGTCTTACGTTCCGACCGGCAAGTCAGCACAGCCACCGCTAAAACTGGACTGCCTGGTTTAACAACGCATGCAGCCCTGTAACACTGATTATACCACCAAAAAGAGAGTAAGATAAAAAAATATAACAGGAAGCGATATGCCCTGACCTTGCCTTGGCAAGCGAAGGCTTTGGGAAGCCAGTAGTGTCGGCAAAACGACAACAACATATGACCTCTGAGAGTCACCTGTGACGTAGTCCAGACGTTATGCACAATCATGCACATACAAGCGTACAGTTGTGCGCTCTCTTGCAGCGTGGCGATATAATATTGTGTTTCGTGGAATGAAGCCCCTCTTTCACTCACACACCCGCTTCGTCCATCTTAAACAGCTTCTCCGCCTCGGTGGAACAGTGGCTACGGTGCGCTGCTACTGAGCCGGATGACGCGGGTTCGATCCCGGCCGCGGCAGTCGCATTTCCATGGAGGCGGAATGGTAGAGGCCCATGTACTGTGTGATGTCAGTGCACGGTAAAGGACACCAGATGGTCAAATTTTCCGGAGCCCTCCACTAACGGCGTCTCTCATAATCATTTCGTCGTTTTGGGACATTAAACCCCAACAATTATTATAATCTTAAACATCTTCTTTTCATGACAATACACTTTTTTTCTCTAAAAATATTCAGACAGTCAAGCTCCTTCCTTCTTCGCATACGAACTCTACGTCCGGGCGGAAATACCTTGCAAGGTCGGAAGTGACATTGAAGTGACTGATTTAAGAAACATCGTTAACTCTTCAATTATTCGCTTGACCGCTTTGGTTTATATGGGAAAGTTTTAGGCTGCTACAATTTATGGCATCCCAAATTTTTACATCACAAAATTTGCACGTGATTTGAAGCATTAATTATCGAACACAGATAATGAACCAGAGCGCACCCGGTGCGCAGGAAACGCGGCCGCTGTGTTACGTCAGACCGGAACTACCCGTGACAACGATGAAAGAAAATTTAAATGAAAGCACGTCGTGGCAGTGTCTTGTCATCAAAAGCGGCTAGCCGAATCATTTGCACGAGCGAACGGGCTTAGCTTCACCTGTGATGGTTGGTGATTGTCTGATTCTTCCGCGGTGTTTTCAAGAAAACCGTATTCTTTTTCAGCGAAACATTAAACTCTGGGGAAGCCAGTGCTGTGATTCTTCTTCCAAGCAGTCGAAAGAGTTTTTGCGCCTATTGATAATATTGAGAAAGAAACCAACAACAACGACACATTTCACGCGAAGAATGAGAGGTCTACTCGAGTATTTCACACGACTTGCTGTTCTTCCTGACCAACATTGCTTCGACAGCCTTAACCCGAATTTAATCACGTCCTCGTCCGGGGTAGCTTCGGTCTCGCTTAACACAGCAGTCAATATTTAAACTGATCGCGACGGGCACAGTCAGCTTTGGTATAGGCACTAAAATTTGATCATTAATATCTCAAATTGCGTGCGAAGGTTGTGGCTTTAAAAGAAGATGGTTACGCTGTATACTATGACGGTCCGCAACTTGTCATGTGAACAGCTGCCCTCGAGCGATTATTTCAAAAGTTAATTAACGAGTTTTGTTTATTTGGTCTCTTCAATTAAAGTTTCAATGCAAGTAAATAGCCATCTTCAATGTAAGTTGTACACGCTTCAAGAGAGGCGCATGTCGGACAACGCTGCTTTTGGCAAAAAAGTCGCAGCTTGCCGTCCTCGAGAGCAAGAGGAAGAACAGCGAGGGAAAATGAAAGAATGAAAGAAAACGCCATCCGTAATTTACGCTGCAGAAACATTTCAGTACCTTGGAACTTCTGGAAGAAATTATGAGCCCAGTAAACCCCAGCTAAAGGGCGCGCATTAACAAAATTGGCAGAAGAAATTATTGCGCTTGGGAATGCCGAGCACAGACTGAAATGCCACACACATCCGCAACGCCAACGCAGTAGGCTATCAGAGCGGTAGCTACTGAATGGAAGCCCTATCTAAATTATTTAACTGCTGATCGCAAAAAGTAGACACAACACACATAGAATTGACGAGCACCAGCGCAGACTTCCAAATGATTTTTATCACAAAAATACACAAATATATATCCTACGAAAAAGATAAGATAGCATGCTTATCCAAAAACGAAAAGCAAAGAGGAACCGCGAGAAAAAAGCAAGTTACTAGAAAAAAGAAAGTTACTACATAAAAGATACGATCACATGCTAAGTTCACAGTTACTCCTGTATCTAAAGACAACAATACGAGCTCTGGTCGCAAATGTAAAGATTAAGCGACGCTGATTCTTTGCACGCTCGGGAAAGGCGCAAGTTTCTCGGTGACAGCACGAAACAAAATTGAAAGATCAAAATAGCGAAGTCACGAGCTCTGATGTATCCTTTCGCCGTCATAAAAAAGCCGCAGGTCACATCCGTCTTAGTCTTTGCGGAACAGATGCTTCCTTCCTTTGAAACCGAACTTTTGGGTTGCCGAAAGCTGCTTGTTCTGTCGAGCAGCAAGAGCTCCATGAAGGCGCGATGCATTACGTAGATGTTGCTGACGGAAACCGCAGGCTGAAAGATGTCGTCTACCATATGAAGGTTAAGCATGCTTACCCGGTAACAACTGGGCTTGTAAGGAGCTCTTCATGATCAGCCTTACTACGCCCACTGCAGGGCAAATGCCTCTCCCATGTTCCGCCAGTCAACCAAGTCCTGTGCTGTCTGCTGCCACGTTATACCGGTAAACTTCTTAAGCTCATCTAGACAGGTAATTTTATGCCTCCCCCCTTCGGCGTTTCTGCCTTTTCTTGCAATCCAGTCAGTTACCCTTAATGACCAGCGCATATCCTGCCTTGGAGCATTTACGAAGCACTTATTCATGAAAATTTTTTATACAACCTAGACTGCATGGAAGCCGATGAAGTGGTCAAGAAAGGGAATGGTCCAACAGACTGGTTCATACAGGCAATCGTCGTGCCGGAGAACGGCAAAGTACAGTTTTGTCTAAGCCGCGCGACATTGAAGCTAGAAAGATGGTGCATACTCTCTAGCTAGAACTCAAAACTTCTCAAAGCTATATGTTGATTCAGGCTTCTCGAAGATGAAGCTCGACGAAGAAGCGTGCTTAATATGTATCACATCTGGCAGGTAGAGATATGTGCGCATGTCGTTCGCGATAGCATCCACGCCAGAAATTATCCAGCGTGCCTGATCCGGCAAAAATCGTGTCGTCAAAAGGTTTCCTCTGCGAGATTCTGCGTAAGATGTGATTTCGTTGGGTTTCGAACCCACTAATGGGTCTTGAACACCTACAGCGTTACTTAACTTTCCACCCGTATTGGCCCACATTGAACTTCGTTGGATATGGTTAGCCGGGCTCTGGGATAGCATTCAAATGCGAGGAGATAGCCGCTCTGAGAGCCAAGAGCCATAGTTGCTGAGGATTCCCGTTGAGTGGTTTAGCCAGGGGCAGGGGATGGGAGTGGAGGGGTTCAATCACGGCCGAGAAATTTTTCAGTTTTGCATACCCGGGCACGCTTACACACAAGGCGCGCTCACGAACATAAGTAGAGAATAATGAAACAGCCCCCCCCCCCCCCCTCCAGATGAAGTTTCTGGTGACGCCACACATTCTCTTCTACCGTTCGTCAACTGCTTCACGACGCCACAAGTTCTAAACGTGCCGGAGTGACTCGTTATTAGTTTTGCCTACGGCATCAGGCTTTTGCCACGCTTTCACCGATATTTCTACCAATACGTTGCTGCTTGCGAGTCCAGCCAACGCCACAAGTATTCTTCCTTTTTGCCCGCGGCCCCACATCAGCCTATAGTCCCACCAACTGGCCTCGATTTCAGTTAATTCACAGCGTCTCTGAATGGGCACGAACGCTTTGCCGCAGCTACTCTCTAAGCAACACAGCGCGATTCCGCGCTGGCACTACCAACACGCAGTGCCACAGACGACGTGATAACCATGCTTCACGACGTTTTTCTCCACCAGATGGCGCTGTCGCTGCTGCTGACCGACCGTGGTCGCTTGTTCGTTTCAAAAGTCCTCATCGAAATTATTTCCTCGTGCTTCTTACACCAAAAACAGAGCACTGCCTACAACCCGATAACAAAGTGGCCTACCGAGCGCTTCAGGCGCATGTTGCCCACAATAATATCTATGTAGCTTTCCGCATGTCATCGCGATTGGGATAGTACTTTGCCTTATGTGCCATTCTGGTCCACCTCTTCAAGCGATGACACCGGTGGCCTTTTCCTTATTACCTTTTGTTCAGCGAGTGTTACCACGTTGCCTTTTGAAAGTCCTCTACTGCGAGCTACGTGCACCTTTAGAGAGTACGTCTGCGATTAAGTTGATAGGGCTGAAACGGCGCTGGTGTTCGTGTCCCTCCTTTTCCTGTGTCTTCGTCGATTTGCGCTGAAAACCACTCATCATGTTTAACGCAATCCAACTCGCCCAAATGTCAGTTCCTGTGCTGAAACGGCTTGCCAGATCGTATAAGGTCGTCTCTGCCTCACAGCAGTCTCAGAAGTCCCAGTCGGAATACCTTTACGGAGTCTTTTACTACGCTACAGGCCCTACAATACTGCACTGGACGCCTCGCCGCCCCCTTGAACTACCGTTTCTGCTTCTCCGTCGCTTGAGATTACCTTACAACGTCCTACGCTGGCTGATAAATTTCTGCAACAAAATATATTCATCTCCCGTACTCTAAATTATAATCGTGCGAGACTCCCGTCATAAACCTTAGACTCTAAGAAAAAAAGAGTATACGTGACTTTTTTTATACGACACGTACACGACACTCTTCAAAGAGGCACGGCAACTCTTTTGGTGGGTCAGAGTCGCCACGCTCTAGAAGAGTACCTGGACCCTCTTAGGAAGGGTGAAGCGACTCTTATCACTCCTGAGGGAGTCGGAATGCTTTTGCCGGTAGCACTCCTACGAGGATGGAATGACACATGCGGAAGCGTCAAGCTACTCAAGAACTGTGATTTGTTGCTCAATCTACTCAGGCTCCACTGTCGCGCGCGACCACTGTTCGAATTGGGAAGTATTCATCTTAATGAAGTCCAGAAATACCGTTGTACCCAGTGACTGCAGAATAGAATATCTAAATTTTAGCTATATTTTAATAACTTTGTCACAATAACACAGCTTTTCCAGAAGAGTAATATAGGAAGCGCGAAAAGATTGTCAGCGATTTCCTATCCGGAAGTTGAGGAAGATTTTGTTTACATATTTTGCTAGTATTAGAGAAAACTAAAAAATGTGACTGTTATGTGCATGGTCTCATACGGTAGAAAATAAACTGTGGAAATCGGCATCGTCTTTCCATATATATTCCTTATGAATTTGAATATATCAAAAATTAATGTTGACTGGAGGCATCAGACTTGTGATTGACTATGTTGTCGCTCCTGTTAAACGGGAGTAGCTACGAAAAATGGTGTCTGAAAAACAGGATGTCATATTGTGTGGAGAAAACGGAATTGTAGTAAGAGTTTGCAAAACTCCTCACAATAAAGAATCTGCGTAGACATAACAGACTCATAATAAATGCAAAGAGGCCTGAAAAGGAACAATGTCTTTTGCGTTATCGAGCAAAACACAACTTGCAACTAATAGCATTTGTAACATGTCACTTGGTAACAAGCTTGTAGCACAAGATGATGTGAGGTTTTCTTCAAAAATAAACGCCAAACTAAATCGGTTTAGACTCCTATTCATCGGGTACCACTCACGTCTTTTCCTCTGTCGACTTGTCCAGCCAAAATGCATGTAGGTGCAAGTTCCTCGCTGACAGCTCGAATGGTTCTGATCACGTTCCCATCACGAGTGGTGAGGCGACATACCATTGAAGTACCTTCGTTTCTCCGAGCGCGGCTGTCAATTGACGTCACGAGGCAGGAGAAGCGATTTGGGATTCTGGCAATAAGCAAAACACGCACATTAATTATTTGGATTTAAAACAACTCCTGGTGCAACGCAACGCAACTGTTCACACATATGGCACGAGCGTTTCGCTTTATATAATGTCTCAAAGAAAGCAAGTTTTCTTGTAATAGAAGGCGGAACGTCGTTTTGGAAGAGGCACATGTTATGCATGAATGAAATCCCTTCTCTTTTGAGAAATGTCTTTAAAATTTGCTGCGGGAATAAGCCTGGATTTGCGCCGGCATATTCCCACACCGAAGCATATCTTCCGGCAATCAAGGGTACGCCTTGAGCGCTTATTGGCCGCGTGTCTTGAAACGTAACCCATCCTTAAATACTCAGATAAACACGTGCGTGTATGGGCACCCGAGCGACACCCAGCGCACGCGGACTCCGTGTACGTTGAGACCGGAAATAATGTCATATGCTAGAATCAGTGGCGTTGCCAGGGGGTGGCACACCCGGCCAGTGTCCGCCCCCCCATGAATATATATATATCGGGTGTCCCAGCTATCTTTAGCCAAGGGTTAAAAAATAGAATATTTGAGGCAGGCGAGTGAAGTCAGTTGAATATTGCTTACAGCCATCTTGCGCACTACAGCCAATTTTGTATTTCGTAATTAACTAATTTGTTAATTATGATTAATTTACTAAATTGATAAATATTCACTTTTACGCAAGAAATGAGAGTTGCAAAGTACGAGAGCGTCTTCAGAAACCACCATTGCATTATTTGCGATAAAGAAAGTTTTACGCGTACCATTTTTTCCGTGCTGCAAAGAAAGCCCGCGAAATAGAAAAAAATACCACGTGACTAGCGCATTCGCGCGCCGCGACCGTGCTGCTCTCAGCCGTGGTTTGAGCGAACAAAATCAGCTGCGACCACGACCCGCCGGCTGCGTTGCAGCAGTAGGCCGATAAGTTTACGGTGGTTTCTTCGCCCGCGCTCGCTACAACTTGCACAGTCACGCGAGCCAACTGGCTGGCAACGGGCCAAGAAACCATCGCCAACTTATCGGCCTACCGCTGCAACGCAGCCCGCGGGTCGTGGTCGCAGCTGATTTTGCTCGCTCAAACTACGGCTGAGAGCAGCATGGTCGCGGCGCGAGAATGCGATAGTCACGTGGTATTTTTTGTATTTCGTGGGCTTTCTTTGCAGCACGGAAAAAATGGTACGCGTAAAACTTTCTTTATCGCAAGTAATGCAATGGTGGTTTCTGAAGACGCTCTCGTACTTTGCAACTCTCATTTCTTGCGTAAAAGTGAATATTTATCAATTTAGTAAATTATTCCTAATTAACAATTAGTTAATTACGAAATACAAAATTGCCTGTAGCGCGCAAGATGGCTGTAAGCAATATTCAACTGACTTCACTCGCCTGCCTCAAATATTCTATTTTTTAACCCTTGGCTGAAGATAGCTGGGACACCCTGTATATATATATATATATATATATATATATATATATATATATATATATATATATACGTAGATTATGAAGAGTCTGGCTTCGGTTGCCGTAGAACAAAATAGGAAAAATATATGTACGCTTCTAAAAAACTGTTTATTGGTGACGTTTCGATCTCTCTTTCTCTCTTTCTCTCGGCACGACGATGTTATAAAAGCGCATCGGCGCCTGGTAAATTTTGTCTTGATGAAGATCGGTCTCCGATCGAAACGTCACCAATAAACAGTTTTTTAGAAGCGTATATATATTTTTCCTATATATATATATATATATATATATATATATATATATATATATATATATATATATATAGTGCATTGGCTTAGAGAGCACAAATTGACACTGGAACAAAGCGTGGCCAAGGCGCTGCAACCCCTGATCAAGCTGGTTGCACTGTCTTTAATAAAAAAAAATAACGTTCATGTTTAGTGCGTCTAAGTATTTTGTACACAAACTTCTTTTTACGTTTCCACGAGCTGACGCACGCTCACCTCAAAATCGATGCATTATTAGGACTTATACGACAGCGCATCTTAGAACGGTATTGTGTACTTTTAGCAGTACAGACACAATCTGCGATCAGCAAACAATCGTCTTTCATAAGTGATTGCATCTTTTATTATACGGGAGCTTTACAACAACGCACATAACGGTCTCAACTAGTTAATAGGCAGTTTAAGTTGGACATCCACAACAGCCCCGCGGATGCGGGCTGCCATTGAAAGTGTGTGGCAGTCTACCTACGCAGAGCTGCTGCAGACGCCCAGCTAAAGCTGTGTAATTAGGGCCAACGAAAGCAGTAGACTTGCCGTTAACAGGCGCACTTAGTGCGTGTCCGCAACTCCGTGAATATGGCGCCCTCCAAGTGTCTGTATGGTGTAGTGTAATGCGGTAGTGTGCCGTCTGGCGCCGAAAGCATGGCTCTTTTTGCGATGACGGCCAGAGGTGCCGGGGCACACCGTACTACTGTGTCGCCACCTGTCGTTGCCCCCCTGAAGTAATGTATGGTTTGCTTAGATTGAAAGCCTCCGAGATGGGTAGTTGTGGTTGCCGCGCTTGTCGTGTGTCTGCGGGGGAAACTCGTCGATTGCTGCCGTCTGTTTCTCATAACGCGTGCGCGAATTTTAGCGTGTTCATGAAAGACTCGGTATTTGCGGTAGCCTGATGCACAGCAGTTCTTGCAGACCGTCAGGTGTTCCTGGTTTACTCACATAAACTAAATCCATCACCCCGAGTACATTGCGGAGAATTTATAGTTACGTTCCTGCACTTCGGCGTCCCTTTGCTGACTAAAATGTCTAAGAAATAAAGCAGTATTCGTCACTGAGCGTTACTTTTTTTGTATCGAAAGAATTGCGACTACTTTCCTGGCTCATGCAGGTAAGTGGTGTTCGTGGAACTCACCTGATCATAACGTTATCCTTCAGCACCTCCTCGCTTGTTTCGTCGCATGACTTTCAAGTTAGTGTGATAGCTAGGCAGTTGTACATATGCGTAGAATGAATAGCGATGTGATATTTTATGCCATCTGCAATCAAAACAGTAAGCATGCAGACGATCTGGGTCGCTGTTCTACGATAGGAATTGAGCAAGCTCAGACTACGCAGAAGCAGCTTTAATTATTTCATTAATGAATCCAAAAGTGCTGTATGTGTTTAAATCTTGCAAATACTTTTAGCTTCAATCGTGTGATGTGACTATTTTACTCGGGCACAGCAGAAACTTTCGCAATGCAAATTTAAACTACGCGCGCTGGGCACACCGTTCGATCGTGGCGCCCTTTGGTGGCGTCATCGCAAAAGCGACCACCGCTCTCCCGTTGGTTTGCTGTGAAGACGGCACACTACCCCATTCTAGTACACCATAGTGTCTGCTCAAGCGCAGAGCTTCCGCGTACAATATGGTATGACCGCAACCGAAGATGAGTGCGGTTTCTCGAACAAAGACCTACAAGACGCGCAACGCACACCAAGAGACAGGAGAGACGGGGGACGTGCCGTCGCGCCTACGGCGATCCGCGGCGCCAGGGTACACAGCGCAAGCGAATGCGCCAAACGACAGCCACGTGATATGACGTATACGGCGGCGTCTTCATTACGGAAGTCAATCGAAGCGTGTTTCACGAGAGTCAAGTGACTCTTGCAGAAATGTAAACTCTCTTTTAAAGGAGCACTGACCCAAACACTTTGCATCTTGTTTTTTTCTGTTGTTGGTAACTAACGACCCACTTATCACGACTGGAAAGCTCGTTTGCTCGAGAGTACGACGGTTAATTGTTTGCAGATGGTTTTTTGCCACCCGGACGCAGTTTTTGTTTCAGAGAGCGCCGAGTGAGACAGAACCCAGAGAAGTTTCCTTTTAAACATATCTCGCTACGTTAGCACACACAAAAAAAAAAAAGGCATGCACATGAGCACCGCCTTGACAACTCTGCTTAATGAAGGCTCCCTCCGAGACGTTGTAAATGTGCGTGACCCCCCTCAAAAAACGCCAGGCCTGCGCGAAAAGTGCAGCACAGTCACAGCGAAAGGTGGGAGAGAGGTATTTCTAGAAGCCGTTGTAAACTCTCTTGGGGCTACTATTACAAGTACGCTTGCGGGGTATCCACTGCGCCATAAATTATTTTTGCCAATTTGGGAAGCACCCCCTAGGCCATTATTCGTCATTCTGCGGAAAAGCGAGCAGCGAAGTACCCGCTACGCATCCGGAAGGCGTTATGTGCACTTTGTAAATGCTGTGGCTGATGACGATGAACAATTATGGCTGAACTCTTTGTAATGGGTTTTGAAGCATTCAATTACCCACTGGTTACGCAATTCGTATTGTGTGACGCCTGGTTACCAAATTCGCATTGTGTGACGCCTGGTTGTTATTTTACTCTTCTACCACGCTATATTACATATCCTGACGTGGTTACTTGCCGACATAACGCCTGTATAGGGTGTTTTGCAAAGGAGTTTCGAGCAACAGCATGACTTTATGGTAGAATACTAGGCTGCCGCAGAGAGGACACAGTTTCGAACCCCGTACCGTCCTAGATAATTTTTTTCTTATTTTGTTTTTTTTTTATTTCGCGTGATAGCGGTTATGGACGCCGGCGGCGGCAGACAACAACGGTGCCAAAAACGGCCCTTGTTGGGATCTCATAAGGGATTTCGCTATAAAATGCACTGCCGAGGCAAGGACATCAGCCTTTGTAGTCCGGCCCAAGCTTGCATTCTCTTCCCGTTGAAAAGGTCTGCTAGAAGAGAGCGCTCGCAAGGGCCGCGGCAGCCAACACAAACTCGCGACGCAGGTGGTGATTGGTTCTTTACAAGTAAACCAAAGGCGCGTTTCGTGTGTGGTGCCGTGCGACGCACTATAAAATTTAATTCAAATATACTCTGGGCTAAATTATCTTTTCATATTTCTTAGATTATATGTGTGTGCACACAAATATATCCTACAAGTTACCTCGCCTTAAAACTTTTCTGTCAGTGCTCCTTTAACTGCAGAGCACTTTAGGGGGGCCGTGCTGTCGTATGCTGTCGTCATCGTTTAGCATAACGCAGGCAAAATCATATAAAGCATGGCCAGCTGTAGTAAAAGGAGCGTGGGCTCCGCCAAGAAGACTTGTTCGTCTTCTTCTTCGAGCGCCTTCATGACATTAACCTGGGCGAAACCATACGTAACATAGCCAGCTGTAGCATATTGAGCGCGTGCTCGCGCCAGAAAGAAGTCTCTTTCCTCTTGTTCATCGAGCACCTTGATGATGGTATTAACGTAGGCAAAACCACATATAGCATTGCCAACTGTTGCTTACTGAGCGCGCCTTCGCGCCCAAGAGAAGTCTTCTCCCTCTTGTTCATCGAGTGGTTTGATGATGAGATTAAATGTGCGCAGTATGGCTAGGGAAACATGAGAACACATACCACGTGTAAAAACTGAACGAGAACGGAACGGACAAATATAAAGAGAAAGAATGAAAAAAAAAAACGGGAGGAAAAATTGAAAAAAAAATTGCAGGAAACAGAAAAACGCAGAAAATATTGGAAGAGAGAACGAGAAAGACAGAGAGGAGGAAAGAAAGAGAATACTGAAGAGAAACAAAGGCTGCCCAACTCTACACTTCTTTCACGCTTGGCACCACAAGGGTGAAGCTAGCTTAATTTTTTCTGCTTCCACCTTCCAAAAGGGGTCAAACGGATGCCCGAAGAGAGTCAAGGCACCATGACTCTCTTTTTTGACTCGTTTTTTTTCTTAGAGTGGGCTTCGGATATGATTGTACTCTTGCATATTACAATACTGCGTTACAAGTACTGGGGACATAAAAAGTTAGGGACACATGTTACGAAGTGGACACGACAAGCGAAATCGTTGACGTGTGTCCTTTATAGCTTACGCAAGAGTTGCTACTCTTGCGTAAGCGCCCAGACGGCACTCTCCATAGCAGCAGTCATATGCTACTAGTCATTCCTCTGAAGTGAAGAACGTGCCATGGAAAACGTGAAATAATACGTCAGCAAGATGGTGACGATAGCGGCGGTGCTCCCGTTATTGTAGTTCCGTATTTTTGGCTATTGCTTTTCCCTGTGATTTCTTTCTTCCTTTGACCGCACTGTACCCTATGGCAGTATTTTGCCGTAGCTTCAGAATGCGCAATTTGTTAAAATATTCTTCGCAAGATAGCCGTTGTTCCAGGTGAACGTTAAAAACGTTAAAAAATAGCAGTTGGTCCGTGTACGAATACAACCGATGAGCGAAGCTCCTTAGAAATGGGACGCACGCGGCGTCCGGCGTGCGCGGCGTTTCATTGTCCAGGCAACGAACTTACCACTGGGTGGACGACAGGGTGAAGCGATGGTTTCGCACGTTCGCCGGTTTGAGGGGAGAGGGCACAGTCGAAGAAAGAGGGAGAGGGAGACTAATCTGCCTCCGTTTTACATGCGTTCGTATTCTCGCGTTTTGCGCATCGTGCAGACGTCATCCGCGTTCCAGCGCTCATAAAGCTCATTTATCCTCCCGCATGAGGGGCAGACGCCACAGCTGGCACCATGCCAGGGAGCTTCAACGGCGACGGTGGGGTGCCAGCCTAAGGAGCTTCGCTCCTAAAAGATATTGTTCATAAATGGCGGAAACTTTTGCATACAGCACTACGCGATAAGAGCTCGTATATTATAAGGTGGCCTCATGAACTGAAAAAAAGGGCTATAAATGTCATTTCACAGTCCAAAAGTACTTGCGCGCTCCCGTTAGGTTTCGCAATCTGCACCGAGCTCTTAGTGCCTCATCAGTGCTCAGCGCATCAGTCGCGGTACTTGCTTAACCAATTTAGCGTTTGCCGATGTGATTGTTCAGGCTTAGGGTCACTTTAACCACAGCCAGCGCGTTGCAACTCATATTGAGCGCGACTGTGCGTCTACTCAAATTATCGGATTTGCGGTAATGGAGACTGAACTCTTGATTTGCACCTTTCCACGCAGGAACGAGGTAACGCTGGACGTCTTCATTGCCATGGGGTATTTTCGATTGCCGAACATCAACTTTAAGGAGTGCCTAATGGTGGCACCAACGTACCTGCCTACGGCGCTTAGGCCGGACTCTCTGAAGAATGCGTACATGTACAACCTGGTAAGCACTGACTTTTTCCACGTGTTTTTTTTTACTGCTAGATAAATACCAAATAAATGCCCCATTCAGCTTTGCAAACATCTCCTAAGCTTGCCGCAGCTCGCTCATGCCACGTATGACCAAGCTGTCACACTATACCCAAGTAGTGATTATAGTGGTACAGGTACTGAGTGACACGTCTGTGCCTTTACCAAGCATATACTGTGGAGCATTTAATTCCCCATATCCCAATATTGTTAAGATCTTGTTAAAACTAGAAATCTTTTGGTTTTGGTTCTAGAATTAGATATGGTACATATTCTGTCGCAGCATAACTTAGGATAGTGGATGTGTAGCGAAAATATTGGAGTTCATTGAAAAGTTGTGAGCAGCTGGTATTGTCGCGGCAGCTGGCGATGCAGATCTTTACCACGAGCTTCTGTCTAGATGACCTCTGAGATACGCGGCCGAGAGCTGGTACGAAATTGACGGTTCTCTTCCGACTTAAGATTTGTGTTTTACATGGGAAGCCTAGGTGGCATATCGAACGAGTTAAATTGACCGTTGGCGCCGGCGGCCTCAACACGAACGAAGCAAAAAGTGACGTCATCAGAGATTATGGTGATACGCTAGCCAATATTTATAAAGGCACTATGTTGTTGTCATGACGTCACTATGACGACACGTAAGATGGGGTCACGTGATTGACTTGCCACACGAGATCATCTAATGTTCAAAGGCGGGCCAATAAGGCAGGCAGCGCAAGACTAGGTGAACTGCAGAAACATCAAGGAAATGGGAGATTTGCGACAGCTGGCTTGGGTTCATGTTTTAAGCCGCGCGCGTGTGCGCACGCACACACACACACACACACACACACACACACACACACACACACACACACACACACACACACACACACACACACGTACACGCACGCTCACGGAATGACTCGTATTTTTTTCCGTCCTCTTCTACATGCGGTTTACCATCCTGAAAGTTTGCAGTGCTTCCGATCGTGGAGGCGGTGCAAACCCCAAACCCACGCCAGTTGCAAAAAGCTTTCATGAGGAAGGGGCCCGACATGAATATGTCGGCTCAAAAGGAAAAGGAGATGGCTGACAATGATTAACAAGTTTACCAATACAGTCAGTCATTCACAAGTTTGCCAACACAGTCAGGGTGAGTGTCACGTTCAGACCCCCCGTTGGATTACTGTCACTGTGCCTTTTTTAACATGGGGTCATTCAAAGCTACGGCACTGAAGATATCTGTTATATACTAAAACTCCCATCCCAAACAGCCTCGGATCGGTTGTAAACTAAGGAAATGGTAATATGTTAGTCTGCCCTACGGAAGCTGGCAGTGTAAGTCTCTTAACGCGCAACTTCTTTTTCCGATTCATGACGTCCAAGAGGCGTTAAAAGTTTCAAGTACGGGGTTTTTCCAAACCCCGTACTTTACAGCAAGTGGCACCCCGCAGTTTTCCGGTCCCAGTGTAAATTTTGTGATGAGGTAGCAAATTTGGTCCACATGGTGTGGACATGTGCGAGTCTGAACGATGGTACACACACACACTAGAATCCTGGGAGGCCCTGCTCCGCAGCCCAGACCCCAACATCCAGCAGGACATCATCAGTCGAGCCCTTGCTGCTGCTGTGTCTCAAGGGATTCCGGCCGACGGCTAGGGACGCCGGGCAATGCCTGACGGGCATTGACTGATTTTCTTTTTTAATAAAGTTTTTTTCTCTCTCTCTCTCTTGACGAGCCATTATATCCGTGCCATATTGTAAATGTACCCTTAACGGTGTGCTTATGATGAAGTCGTTGGTATTACTATCCTCGCTTTTATGAGGCACCATTCCTCGTTCGCCATGCATACTGGCCAGTTCATTTTACGGTACAGATTGTAACAGCAGTGAGATCATATCGACCGAACAGAAATCTCGGAGATTCGGCGGAGCCCGTGAAAACAAGATCGGACGTGCAGATCACAACGGTGTAGTGGTGTTCGCAACAGCAAGCGCGTAATTTTCGATGCACTTATGGCTTGACATAGCGATATGGAAGTACCATCTACGTCTATTATCATACAGAATACTGGTGAGCGCTCGTAATATGTTTCTGGAAGCCACCACCAAAGAATAATTTATCTGGTGTGCTTCCAGTCTTTCCACATACGCTGGAACAGTTTAGTTCTTAGCCGGTAACCGTTATTATAGTTTCTGAATTCAGTTGCGGTTTAAATTCGGGTTCGGTTTGAGTTGCGGCTACGACCACGGTGACTACAACGCAGGTCGTTTTCGGTCTCGGCTCGTGTTTGCTTTGACAGCGGAGGCTTTGGTCAAGAACTCATATTTCGGGATGGCTTAAAATTTAGTTACCACCTTGACTTGAAGAATACTCAGTACAACGGTTCGTTTTGCGAGTGTTTTAGCACACTGTCATCAATACAGGTGCCTGAAAAGGTGAGCTTTTAGAAATAAGCGTTTGAAGCAGAAAAAATGCGACCTTCATATGGTATATTATTATGAACTAATGCCCCGTCGAGTGTTGCTACAACTGAAAAAGACAGAACGTGAAGCCAGAATATAGTATTGTTAATAAATGAGGAAATTGTCTGGAGTCTGGAATCCCGTTAAGGTGGCAGTCAACGGTTGCTTCAAAAGTTTTCATTCACTGTGGCCTGTTCAAGAAATCACTTGATGAGGTCGCCAGAGTTATTGGTTTTCAATAATATCTGTGTGCGCATTTTTTATATTGTGGTGCTATAAAATACCCCCCCCCCCCTTGATTTGAATATTCAGAAGGCGAAATATCGTAATATGACCATAGTGCTAGGCTTCGGTGTCTCGATGTAGAGTTAGGACCTCGTCATGGGATCTAATGTGACGTCCGACTGGTCCACAAATTTTGGCGATCTGTGACGTCATGATGACGTCTCCGGCTGGCGTCATCAAGCAGTAATCTCTGATCACGTGACTTTTTGCATAGTTAGTGTTGACGCTGACGGTCACGTTTTCTCGCTTATCGAGGCACGTAAGGCCTTCGTAACTTGCACCAAAATTAATTTCGTACCATTTCGCGAAAACATTCATACAAGTGGCTGCTGATACTAAGTTCCCATATTCATCTTTTATTTTCGTTTTTAGAATTTTCTGTTTTTGATGTGCCTTAATGTCGCACTCTATACTTGTACACCCCTTAGCTTAATTGATTACGTCCATGTTATATGTTTGTTTTCTTTTTTCATCGTGTTTTTGGGACAGAGAGAGAAAGACTTTATTTGGTGATCCGGCGGACGACAATCCTAGCCCCACCCCCCATGGGCGCTTGACAGGGGGGGTCTGGAAACTCAACAAAGAGTGACACTTGGCACTTGTGACGGTATCTTCGGCTGTCAGAGCAGAGGGTACTACTTCCATGCCGTTCTCTTGAAGGCGTGAGCGTCACCGTGTTATACGTTCGGAAAGCACCACATAAGTACGAAAAAAGAGCTCAGCGACTGCCCATATGACAGCCGGGCATTCTTTTTCTGTGGTTGACTAAGCACCTGTGGTTGACTGACACAATTCGTGGCAATTTTCCGCTCGCATAGACAGCGACTCTATCGGCAGCGCCTCGAGGCACAGCGAGAACTGCGTCCAGGGCACGCGTTTTCAGAGTGCATTGAATTGTGGTTGGCGCATCCTACACCTGTTAAAAAGATCGCCGTAACCATACGGTAAAACAAGGCGTTAACTCTTGATGCCAGACTGTTTCCCGTTACGGCATAGGACACTAATGAAGCCGTAGTTACTTACAAACATTACCGATGACGTAGCCCAAGGAACTACTTTTGGAACCGTAGTGTTTCTCAACGTGACCAATCCTGTAACGCAAGTGAATAGATCTGAAGCCGTACTTATTTATCAACATTAGCAATGCCGTACCACAACTATCTGCTGTTGAAGCTGTAGCGCCTCATAACATTGCTAATACCGTATCACAAGCAAAAACGTTTGAACCCGTTGTTATGTACTGATCTTGTCGATACCGTACGATGGGTATATTGTTACATAACTTAACGTGCAATGCATATTTCCTACTGTACTTGGCACATGCAGGACCTAACATGAGAACCATGGTCCTTGCGACGAAAGTATTTAATTCGTAACGTTGCTGTCTGATAACAGCAGCTTCAACAAATAATCAAAGTACCAGAAAGTGATCCAATGTAAATAGACGGGAGGGAAGAGCGCCACATACATCAGCAACTGAAAAAGACTCATTTGTGCGTTCCTTTTCATTCTGTCTCATGCAGCATTCAATTCTATCAGAAGGCATCTATGCTGTTGTGCGAACTAGTGTTGTAGTTCTGTGTTTGGTTGTCTAACTAAAGCGGAACTTGTACAGTCGAGAGCCCATAAAAGAGAAAACTTTGGTTAGAATGATCAAATATAATTATTAAAACTGTCTGGTTCTCATATGGTGAGCTTTCTCGTTTTCCTTCAAACACGTTCAAATGTTCTGCTTTAAGTTAAATTAATATTTGAATAAGGTTGCATGAATATTCAGAAAGGTGTTTTTACAGAAAAAGAAAACACAGAAAAAGTCAGTTGAAAGTTGTATTGTATTTGAATATAAATACATTGAACATTTGTGGATTGCGCATATCTTGCGGAAGAACAAATTGAGCTAACTGTTCCTTGTAAGTCATTACCTCAAGTCAGCTGAACAAGACAATATGGACTCACAGAGCCCTATTTTTTCATGTCACTCTCCAAGCAAGCTGAATGGACTCTTCTGTGTCGCTTAGGTTTTGCCTTCTGCCGTTCTCTTGTGATGTGCCAACAAGATACCTGGAATAAACATGAGGCAGCCATGTCACAGATGCACTGAAAAACAGCAATGCTAAGAACCATCACGGTTGCACTTAACATGTAATGTAAGGTGTATTCCACATAATCAGGGGTTTTTGAAAGGGGTCCTGAAGAAATAGTGTCAAGGCCACTGCGCATGTGTGAGGCCTAAAAAGCATTAAGGTGGTCATTGGGCGAGGTATTTCTCGAATTAAGCAAGAGCCCCACAGGCTGCTACAAAAGCTGTGCACAAAACAAATATGGTGCCACCCATTGAAGAAACGGCTCTTGCCCAAAACCAAACTCCCCCGATTTATGAACTGACAAAGTTCTTGATAAATAAATGATGGCGTAGGCTATCGCTTTCTCCCATCTCATGCATACAACAAAGGTCAGTCAGAAAATAGCCCATGTTTTTAGACTCTGTAGACCAGGGGTCTCAAACACGCGGCCCGCGACGCTCTCGGTTGCGGCCCGCGGCCCGCACATGACTGTATTCGCCACACATTTTTTGTATTTTCTTATTGTTTATGTGCTAGAGCTACACAGGCCTGACTGGTTTAAGGCATTGTCTCCGGGAGGCATCTCATGTGTTCACCTTGTTTTGAATCATAACAATGAAAAAAAAAATATAATTCAGAATCGGCGTGCAGATTTTAATCATTTTGGCGGTCGACATCGAAATGTTGGAATCCTGGCACCAAATCTCCTTCAGAAATGACCTGTATATGAGATGTGGGAAAGTTTCCATTCAAATGGCAGCATTTGCTAGCAAATGGCACCTCCCCCCGCCCCCCCTGCTTCTACCTCTTTCACTGCGCCGGCCCTTACGGGACTAAATTGCGTGACTGCGGCCCGCTGGCTGAGGTGAGCTTGAGACCCCTGCTGTAGACGATTTGAGTGCTCGTAGGCACTTGGTAACTCGGATTGCCTCAGGTGATGCCGGCAAGTAATGTCGTTTCACAAAACTGATGATGATTGTCAATGAATTAATTACCATAACAACCTTGGAATAAAAAATCCAGCAGATCCCTGCACTATGGGAATCGAAGCAGCCGGTGAGTAGCTGCCTACACTGTCCTATTTATTTTTCATTATTTATTTATTTTTTATTTGAGTCTATTGTTGCAAGCTGGATCAGTGTCTTACTGTAAATTAAGTGGTGTGCAGATTGTGAGCTTACAGGCTTGTTGGGTGCACTGTCAAATAAGGACAGCTTATGGTTAGGGTGCTGTGTCCTGAGATAAATGCGCATAAATCCGATAAACACTCGCCGGTAAAATTTTTGACAATTCGGATTTATCCGATAAGCTCCAATTTTAGAAAAGTATTCTCAATGTTCAAAGGGCATTTTCAAAGCTGACAATCACCAATCGAAAGAAGAGCACCTGCATCAGTGGCAGCAACCTCATAAAGTATGCTGGCGTCTACCACAAGCTTTAAGGTTGTAATACAAACAAACGTAGGTGTTTTGTATTCAAGTATTTGTGTTTGTATGTATATGTATTTGCATGTTTAAACCTTCAAGACATGTAAAATACAGTTACTGTGTTCACATGCTTTTGTGTTCCAGATCTAATTTTATCTAAGATTCCGGTGTATTGAGAATAGTAAGAAACATAGGTCTTTTCTTTTACATCAAGATGAGGGAGGCTGGTTGAAAAAGTTGAGAAGCAGCTTGACTAGCTTCTGCTCCGCCCAAAAGTACACTGGCGGGTTTGCTGCAGTGCAGTGCACATCAACAGCCTTGTTCAGTGTTACTGAACAGGAAGCGACAAAAAAATGAAAGGATTCAAAAACAGGATTATCAGCAACACAGTTTCATTGAAAATAAAATTAGTAAGGAGACGCCACAACTTGTAATGCAGAATTCAACACCGAATTCCGGAGAATTGGGAATTTACCAGAAACAAACTCTGATGGACGCTGAATTTTCTTCAAAAAATAAACTCGAAAAAAACACTTTCCGAATTTCAAGGGAAACAAACTCCGAAAACATGAAGTCCTACTTATTGGTCCAACGCATGTTGCCTCGCATGTTACATCAAAGCAGCCAGTTTTGTTGAAAAGAAATGCATTCTATGATGTGATGAAGAGCATGCCACAAACAGTGATCGTTATCGTGTTCCTCTAGGGTTGAGCAACGGTCCGCTATAGCTTGTCAACTCATACGTGTACATATGTATTGTTTATAAGATTTTATGAAAGCTAATACCATACACTGCAACCGCAATTGTTGTCATAACATCATGCCTGCATAGGGTCTTTTTCATAAGCAGTTTCAAGAAAATGTGCGGCTCTGCATTAGTCTAAATGACTGCCATGCAAAAAGCATGGATTCAAGTTCGGCTCAAACTGCATTATTATTTGCATCCATCAAAATGTTTCGTTCGCTGATAATGCCACCGATGCTGGTACCAAATTCGTTTTGGCACGAGCTCCTTAACACTATCGTGTTATTATTTGCAATGTCTATTCTCATCGTTTCTCCACTGACAAACAATGAATCAACCACCTGCGGCACACACCCTGCATTACACGGGCCGTAGTTTGTGGATATGCGCTACATGTGTCAAAAGGGTTTCATGAAGTAAGGGATATCCATGACACATTATTCATGTCATGACCCTGTCAGTCAGGTTCGTCATTGTTGATACCCTTGAATGTCAAATTTGGTATATACTAAGTAAAGCAGGTGACCATGAGAGCGCCCAGACGTAAGCAGCTAGATATATATGGATAGGTAGATAGAAACGGAAAAAATGCCTTGGGTTCGCTAAAAAATGCTTCGCATAATTTGAAAGAATCTGTGTACCAGAGGCTAATTCCTATAGAAGGTTTTAATCATTAGTCATCGTAGCTTGCCTATGCCTAGCACTTGCATCGTGACAGTGCCAGCGCTGGACACAAACACTGCCTTGTTCAAAAGCTCAAACACCCTGCGTGACCCAAAGCCAGCACAAACTTTTGGAGCCCCTATTTGAAAACTCTAATGTAAAGCTTCGCACGGCATTTAACACATTACCACCACTGTACATTAGCCTAAATACAGATTATGCAGCCGCACATGATCATCTATCCAAATAATATTACTAATGCACACTGCAATGCAAGATATAACAATTATAAGCACATGCAAGGGTAATGTTTGCCTGTACCACTTCAAGTGGACAAGACAATAATAAACAAAGAGATGAGCCATCATCGCTTGGAGAATGTACATTTGATAACACATATTGAGTTCTCAAAGTGAAATTTTTACTAGCTACAGTGAGCCGAGTTTTGACTGCCTTACAATCTAAGGTAGTTGACAAGTATCCATTCTAAAAGACAGGGCATGCAAACACGGACACAAGAAAGCCTTCAAGACACCACAAATACCGACTAACAACTGAAGATGCGCACAAAGGTGGAAAGGAAAGAATTCACGAAAACTTATTTGCACTTGCCCATGCAGCAGGCGAACTTATCAATCCGGCACGCATGGGGGTCTACGTGAAAGATGAGTGTTAAGACATTTGATTTCATCTTTATGCAAGGTAATCGACGGTTCGCTCACGCATGTGCTACCACTATTATCAATATGCCATGCCTGAATCATCGGACGCGTTTCACCATTCCTTCGCAGGTACAAAATTGCGCATTCATCGAATTTTGGCGTGTGGTTACTCTCCACAATGTAAATAAAGATTAGAAGGTGAGCCTCCAGTTGGCAATCTCTTATGTTCCAATAATTTCAGGTTAATGGAACAACCCGTCTAACTTACGTAGAAGCAGCCGCAGCTGCAAGGAACCTTATACACCACACCTGTACGGTAATCAGTGATTATGTTGCTTTTTTACTAAAGAAATATCGTACGCTTCTTGTCATTTACTGGCTCATTCTTTCTCTGCACTGCGGAACGAATCTTACCTAGTGACAGCCTTACAGAGAATATTGTTACGGGAAAGACAGATTCCGGGGACACAGACTTGAGAACACAGACTTGAGGCGAGGACACAGACTATCAATGCCATATATACTTCCTACTTTCTTTAGCCCGTGGAATAAGCAATGAATGTATGGTATACCTACGACACGCTTCTTCCTATCGCTTTCACAACCATGCTCGGACTTAACATAGCCGACTTCTTTAAACGTTTAGCAACAGTGGCCACTGCAACAAGAGGATAACCCACATCTAAAAGACGTGTAACCTGTGCATTAAAGCTATCACTTATTTGGTGCTTGCGTGACATTGTGAGGACCGACTTAAGGCAAGACTATAGCCATGTCTTGCCTTAAGTCAGCCTTCACGAAGTCGTGTCAGCACCAAATGAGTGATACCTTTAATGAACAGGTTACCTACTTTTCAGATGTAGGTTATCCTCTTGTTGCAGTGGCCACTGTCGCTGAACGTTTAAAGTCGGTTATGTTAACTCCGAGCATGGCTGCAGAAACCGATAGGAAGAAGCATGTCGTAGGTACACCATATATTCATTGCATATCTCACAGGCTACAGAAGGCACGAAGTAGATACGGCATTGATGTTGTCTTGACGGCTGCCGATAAGCTAGGTAAAGTGTGTGCAACTGTGCAGAGAAAGAATGAGCAAGTAAAAGACAAGTGGACCGATATTTGTTTCGTAAAACACACCAACCAGTACACCAGCCGTACCGCTGTTGTGTATAAGATTCTATTCAGCTGCGGCCGCTTCTATGTAGGACAGACGGGTTGTTGCATTAACCAGGGTTTATGGGAACAGAAGAGATCACTAACCGGAGGCTCACCTTCTAATCTTTCTATACATTGTCGAGTGTAAGTACACGCGAAAATCCGATGAATGCGCAATTTCGTACCTGCATAGCAATGGCGAAACGCGCCTGATGACTGAGGCATGGCATATCAATAATACTGGTGGCACATGTGCGAACCAATTTTCGAATAATTTTCATAAAGATGAAATAAAATGCCTCAACTGTTATCTTTCACGTAGACCCCACGCGTCCCGGATTGATCGGTTCGCCTGTTGCCTACGCATGCGCAAGTAAATTTTGTGCCTTTTTTCCTATCCACATTTGTGCACATCATCCGTTGTTAGTCGGCTTTTGTGGTGTCTTGACTTCTTTCTTTTGTCCATGCCTGCACGCGCTGTCTTTTAGAACGAATGGCCTGAGGAGTCTCTTAATGCACCTCCACCTACATAGGATGCCTTTTCTCGAATAAAGCTGCTTGTTCAAAAAGATAATTTTCTCATAATGAATAAGAAGCAAGAGATACTGACCTCAGAAGAAAATCGAGTGCCGCCTCTGCACATGCAGCATACTTGATGTCCAAGCAGTAGTAGACAGCAAACAGGTGCTCAACACTCAGCTTCAAGGTGATGTTTGGCATGATGAGCTCCTTAACTGCATGCAGGCGACAGGTCCATTCACAGATGGACTGACCTGGAAGAAAGCAAATTAGCAATGAAAAAAAAACATGTTTACACATGCTGAGCAGTGTTACACATGTATTCTCTAGAAGTTAATAGGAAATGATCTTGGTGAAGTTTGACAGGTGGATCACCCAACAGTTGCAACTAGAAGTGCGGTTGTAAAAATTTAAACAATGCCATGCCCATGCTAGGTGCTCGTGGACCATTCTGCTTACAGGGAAACAGCCAAAAGGAGTAGGTAATATTGCTGTTAAACAGAAGCGATTCCAACTTTGAACCGAAGTACACGTGTCTGAGCATAAAACTATTTGAGGCCGCATCGTCACTGCTTATGATACCGATATCAACAGCAATGCTAGAAGAGAGAAGACGACACTGAGGCCTGTTCATTCTTTCTTTTATCAGTGCCATGCTTTGAACAAAATTATTCATTACCCAAGACTTCCTGCTGCCCAAATGCCACTTATTTCACAAAATGAATAAGATGCCATGGTAAAAGCATAATGAGAGAATAAGCGCTGCAATTTTTTACCACGTTTTGATGACCACATGTAAAACATTAATAATTCATCTCTGGTCATCATTATGTGGAGTTCTTCGTCACCAGTTGCAGGGATATGGCTGGACTGTGTACCTAATAAAGGTCGACACTGAAATTTCGTTATGCATTATGAACCAAAATATCTAGTCTCTTTGATTCTGTGTTGGAACCATAAGCACCGTTAACAGGTGCTTAGCTTATGAAGCTTTTATAAAAGACCAGCTGCTAATAATTTGTGGGGTTTTACATTCCAAAACTACATGATAACGAGGCACACCGTAGCGGAGGGCTCCATCGAATTTCGACTACTTGGGTCCTTTAATGTGCTCTAACATTGTGCAGTCCATGTACATCACGGCCACGGCACTCACTTTTCACCTTTGTCAAAATGTGACCGCTGTGGCCAGGACCAAACCGGCATATTTTGAACAGCAGCCACATAATGTAGCTTGCCGTAACCATTAACACAACATACAGTTACAGAACACTTGCTCAGACAATTAACTAATCACAATGCAGTTTCAACTGTGAAAGTCATAAACGCTCATGTTCACTTTCATCCTATGCTAATGACATCAATGAAGACATTTAGCTGTGAGGTTTGTCTCACATTTATTCTACCTAAATCTGATTTTGAAATGACATCACTTCACTGAAAAATTTCAAGCACACGGAGCAGCTGAAGTCCCTTTTCTTGGTCATTAGATGAATGCATTCCACAGAAGTAAAGAAAAGTGAACACTTGTGATAGGAAACAATTTGGAGCTTTGAGCAAAACCATAATTGGTACTTGGCTGTCAAAGAATTTGAATACAACAGCAAAAAGTTTGCCTAGCTTTCTACAAATAATACTGTCACTTTGTGTGAACATGCAGTGTTTAATTTCAAGCAAATATTAAACATTGGAACTCGTTCAAGCGGTAAGACAAACACTCGCCACGCTATCGCGGGCGCACCATTTGGGGAAAGAAAAAAGAATTCGGGAACCTGTTATGAGCAGCGTTTTTTTTTTTTGCCTTAGTGATCATCTCACATGTGTGCTAAGGAAGTCATGTATGCATGCTGGTATCAAATGCGAAGCATTTCTTTGCAGGCACTTTGGGCGTTTCTATCTATGTATCTATCTATCTATCTCGCCGCCTACGTCTGGGTGCTCTCGTTATCGCCTCTAACTTGGTGTAAACCAAAATTTGCATGGAAGGGTAACAGAGTTTGGGGAATACGACTGTCTGGTCACGACATGAATGATGTGAAAATCTTGTCACGTACGTATACTGATGTCTGTGCTTTAACGTGAGTGCTGACGTTATGTCAGACTCATTGTGGTCACAGGCTGACACCACTGTAGCGGGCTTTCCTGGTAAGGCCTCGATGTGCACACAACTACTGCACTTAACGTCGATCCACTTCATACCTCTTGCCTCAAAGCATAAAAAAATCAGCATATGCTTCTGCATTAAGCTTTGCGTAAAGAACATCACTGACTAATACAAGAAAAACATTCCAGTCTACCACAGCTGGTGCTGGTCGTGCTCTCTAGTGGTGGCATCGTTACGCAACTATAAACAACCAGTTCTCACATTTGCATGCCTTCTAGATATGTGAATGCTTATGAAACTTCTACATATGTTCACTGAGTACTACAGTTGTCCACCTCATAACATTATCTTCATTCTGAAAAGTGCCACACAGCAAACATTGTGATGCACATTTCGCATATCATTGATTCCCACGGTACCCGAGATCTGCCAAATTTTTTTAACAGTAGCAATGTGCACTAAAAGCAAACTATTTTAGATGTTTAGAAAGTTTGATAACAAGGCTGTATCGCACACAAACACACTACACATATGCTGCTCTTTAACTGGAGCGCGGCCTTGAACACGACTTCGTTCAAAATCTCTGGAAACAACTGTGATGCACTGATTTTGCTTTTAAATAATGCACCATTTTATATACAGTTGTTTTTATGACGGCCTATTTGGCATACACTGTCCTGCTGGCAGTCAGCTTCCAAACATCACTTTCAGTTAGAATATCAAGCAGTTACTACAGTGGCAATAGGCCGAAGACAGAATACTATGATTTTAAGTAGCATGTGACATGTGACATGAAGTTGTTCAGAGAATTACAGGGCCTTTACAATTGTTTGCTGTTTATACATGATAAACACTTGAAAATGTGGGCTCAGCTCATATTTTAAAACATTTATAATTTAAAAAGGCTGAGAAAGCTTACCAAGAGCTGTGCTACTTTTTTTTTCAAATCAAATCAAATCTTTATTTTCCAACAAGTCTTTCCAACAAGTTGGGGGGTCCCTCACGCGAAAAGCGGTTATAAAACCACTTGAGAGTGCCTGAGGCCCCACGTACATGGCAGCAGTTTCGAAATCCAAGCTCTTAAAAAAACATTAGCTATAATGTAAGCAGGCGAAATGAACAAAAAAAGTAGACGACTATTCTACCAATACTTCGTGCGCTTTTATCAATATCTGTAAACCACAAAGCGTCACCTTCAAATATTCTTTTGAGCCAACAAGGACCACTGCAAAACCATGTCTGGTATGCGAAGTGTAAAACTACTGCGTGTTTATCTCGATAAGTAGCAATGTTTTAATACTCTTGCCTGAAATCCCCTGCCCATTGCACCCTGTGAATGTGTGGGTGTCGCTCTCGGTGCTTTCCACTTAGCAGCTGACTGCTTGTTCTTGGTTTTCCAATCAACCTAGTCGATAGACCTGCAAGAAGCAGAGTTCATGTTTCTTATATTTTGCACAGATATGAAATGCACATACGTTACACTTTGCCATACGCGTTTGCCATATTCAGACTGCCATGGAGCAGTGAGCACATGGATTTTTTAATCTTGCTTAAAAAGTGTGAAGCGTATAGACATGAATATTCTGCATCAAGTTTACTATTGATTGCTAGGGTTTTATGTGCCAAAAGCCCAACATGATTGTGAAGCATTGCGTAATGAAGGGTTCCAGATAATTTTGAACACCTGGGATTCCTGATCAAAATCGAACCCGTATCTTTCTGGTCAGTAGCCAAGTACCGTTACCCTAAACTTCTGCCACTTGTCATCAAGTTTATTTTTTTCTCTCTGCAGATTGCAGGTAGTTATACATAAACAAGACTAACATAAGCAAAATGACATTGAATGGGATTAATCACATTGGATGTTCAAGGCTTGTTAAGATGACAAGCAGCAGCAAAGTCTCGCCATTCCAAACTACTTAGCCAGAATAAAAAGCTACACAAAGCAATCAGGATGGCTTTGGTGCACTCGTAAGAAAAAAATCGGGGATTAAAAATATGGCAAGGAAAAGGCAGTATGCCCTTCCTAGTTTTCGACTGCTATCGGAGTGTATTAGAAGTCATTAGCATTAGCTAACAATATATTTAGAAACCTTAATTTCATCATTGCGACACATGAAATTCCACTACTTCCCGAGTTTTGAAAGCAACTCAAACACAGTATAAGGAAACAAAGATAAGAACACCAGTTGGAACTTAGAGCTCACACTGTCACCTTCTCCCCTTCTACCCCTACCTTTGTTTCCTTTTACTCTGAGTTGTGCTTAACACTCAGATCGTCATGGGATCCAAACTCGCTCATACTGCTACTCTTGTCCACTGCTTTCTTTTTGAAGGCATCAACAATGCTCACAACAACAAGTCCCGGGATGGTCTTGTCGTGACTCCATCTCATCGCAATCATCTGAAATAAAAGAGGTAGATGCATGGTTGCTTGTTTAAAAATGCATTAAAACTCACTGTTTTATAAGAGACATAGTCAAAGCAACCCTAAATTTGCCCAACAAAAATAGCAATAAGAATAATTCAGCAAAATTTGCAAGGCAGAGATTTAAAGGCGTGAGAATGAGACATATAGCCAAATCAGAGCAGCCTGCTGCAGTGGAGTTCCATTCCTCAAGTTGAAACTTCATATCTGAGACAACTTTGTCTGGGGCTCACACCCAAGGCCATCTTCTTTCTGAGGTACACACACCACCGCCTGAATAAGCTTTACAAGGTGGCAGCATGACGTCGCACTTGTCAAAGAGCTTATAGCGAAAACCAAAGGTCAGAGAAAGAAATTCTTCGAAAATTTATGTGGGAAAAGAAAGATATATTACATTGTTTCACCTTGTGTTTGTACATCACCATCTCAAAAATTTTATCTCAACTGTGACGCTTTATTGCAGAGGAATCCGTATGGGTTTCGTCTGTATAGACTTGTTAAAGTTGAATAGATGTCTCCTATAGGACGTTCCACTAGCTGGAAGTTTTACAACAAACAGGCCCATGCACGTTGATTGCTATAAAACAGGCACAATGTTCAGGCATATCCTCACTGTACTTTATAAGGCGCACTTCCACTGAGTCTACGTAGCTACTTAGTCATTACGGAAAGAAAAACCACAAATAATACTTAATAATACTTAAATGAACCTAATACACGTTCAATAACATTGCACATTTAAAATTATTTTGGAATATAGTTGAATACAGAAACTGCCTCTAAACTGTTTGGTGCAAAGAAGGAAAGTGTGCGTTACTATTCTCAGTTTTCAGAGAATGATATTTTAGTACACAGCTAGTTTTACAATTGAAGACGAGTTTGGTGTTTCTTGACACGCTCACAACTGTCAATGCAGCCGCATTCACTGACTGATGCACAGAATTAATTTGCTGGCCTATCCACTCCACTTCCGCACATTTGACGCGTTCAGAAATGTGTTATCGACGCACGCTATTTAACCCCTGCTTCCACGGTGACACTCTCTCAGTAAGAGATACTCATTCACGCAGTACACCCCTACAATCGCGGACCAGAACTAAACATGTATCACACCGCGCGGCGACCCTAAAGCGTCTTCTTTCAAAGCACTAAAGGAAATTGCCGGGATGTCGGCACAGTGGCGATCAAGAAATCTGATCCGCGCCACCGCGGGAACCGATGCCCCGACGAAAATAGTCGCGCTGTGATAACCGCAGCTCTGAGATGAACCTTTCTGATATCGGCGAAAGCGGTAGCGGAAGGCGTACAAGCTGTCAAAGGAATAAACCCTGCACGCTTTATACTAGCCCACTGTGCTTGACTATGCATTCTACGTGCGTAATAAAACAGTTTAGCAACGCCATCACGGTCTGCAGTATACTTGATGAACTTGCTGCATAAAAGTAATTCATTTGGTCCGCGAAAATATACTTTTACTCTATATTATGCAGTAGCGTGCTCAGCCGAACCGTCTGAATTTTTTTCCGAGCGCAGCGCGGATGTCATCTCTGACTGCGCTTTCATGTGCTATATTTAGATGTGAGCGATACGCAAGACCCGTCAATGCCGACACGTTCGTGCAACGACACACCAAACAAGACGCGAATCACCACGGCTAAACGAAGTAACAAGCACCGCCACACGATTCGGCAACGACGTTCCCAGGGTGACCAGTCATGCAGCTGGACTATACAGCAAGCTCTGCGGTTCAGCTACATGAACACCAAGAACGACGGCTGAACGTCGCCAAAACAACTCGCACAACATTAGCCTGAAATAATGCATGTTGCTGGGCGAGTCGACCGTACATCGTTAAACAAGGTGCCACGCAAATGAAACACGTACACGAAGAGAACGAGGACGGGCGTGATCTCGTTCGCTTCTTGTCCGTGTTTCTTTTGCGCAGCACCTTGTTGAACGTGATAAGCCGGTAGCAAAGAGGCACGCCATATTGAAAGTCGGGCGCACGGGAATGCAGTGCGTCGGTGATTTGTGGGTATGCAACTCCCTGACACCACAAAAAAATTACACCATCTCCCGCTAAAGGGAACCATGTGTAGATGTGAAGCAGCGGGCGCTAACGCTTACACTGGCGGCGGCGTTGACGCTGGCGCTATCGCAGCGTTGCGCAGGAGAGAAAACTGGGGAGGCGCAAAGCACGCAGTGATGGAGCGGTGTTTCCTACTGGAACATGCCAATCACTGCTAATGGGCAATGAGAGACAGAAGACTCCGACTGGACACAGAGACCCGCACTCCGCTTTTAGTTAACGCGCACGCTGCGAATTTTTATTTTTCAACAACGCACAGGAGAAATCTCCCACCGGCACCACCTTGGAGGTCAAGATCCATTGCCATATATACGGGATGGCCAGTGAACGGTTGTGCAGCGCGAGCAGTCGGTTTTTTCAACCAAGAAACTTGCTAGCAGACGCTGCCTGCGTCGGCGTCGCGAGGCGAGAGAGGGAGGAGCCTAGTAGAGGAGAGAGAGGGGGGGGACGCGCATGCGCAGTGGGAGTGTAGACGCTGCGGGCAGGGATGCCTAGAGGAGAGAGGGGGGGAGTGTAAGAAGGGAGAGAGGAGGGGAGGCGCATGCGCAGTGAGGGTGTGGTTGCCGCGGGGAGGGATGCCTAGAGGAGGGAGAGGGGGAGAGGAGGTTTTTTATTTTTTTTTGAAAGGTTTGCGCATGCGCAGTAAGGGTGGTCACGCCGGCACACCACCACCACCACCACCGGATTAAGCTTCGCCATAAGATGCTTCACATCTAAAACATGAAGTTATTGGAACTTACCGTAAAGTGCTTTTACAAGAGCCGTCGAGCTTGCCACGATGACGACGCTGCACGGCTGGACCTAGTAGCGAAAGCACGGCAGCGTCTGCTAGCGAGTTTCTTGGTTGAAAAAACCGACTGCTCGCGCTGCACAACCGTTCACTGGCCACCCCGTATATATGGCAATGAATCTTGACCTCCAAGGTGGTGCCGGTGGGAGATTTCTCCTGTGGGTTGTTGAACAATAAAAATTCGCAGCGTGCGCGTTAACTAAAAGCGGTCTGCGGCGGAGCTCGGCGGAGCTATATATGAAAAAAAAATTAAAAAAATAAATAAAAAAGTTAAAAAAACAAGAAAAAGCAAAAAAAAGGCGCTGCGCCGTGCTCCCGACCGGGCTGCAGAAATTAGGCGCCTTTTCCTTCTTCAAACCACAACCACCATATATAAATGGAGTGAAGCGCGCGCGAAATGCATTCGCATTTCCTCACGATTCCCTTCGGGGAGGTGGGGGGCTTTTAGTGATCATCAGTTCACCAATGCAGGTTTATCGTTCATTAATAGCGTCTGTCGATGACCGACAAGTTGAGTGCGTAGGCGTGCGCAGGGTTCCCAACAAAGGGGGCGAAGGTTCATCACAGCGCGCGCCCCTCGTCCTACTAAATCATTGTATGGGACAGTCAATGTATGACTTGCACCCGCCCCCCCCCCACTTAGCTAAGTAGGGGGGGCGCGGGCGCCCCTCCGGACCCGCCGCCGAGTGCACGTCTAGGTTTCAGTTTTCAAAAATACGTTGGGGAAATTCATGTAAACATTCACTCAAACCTAAGTCGAGGGAAATTACAAGTAACCTTAATCTTGCGCTGGCAAACGTGCCTTCAACCCAATGGAGAGACTGCCCTGGAGACAATGTTAAGAAGTAGCTATGTGCTTTCGTTCATAGTTGCGCATATTATCGCTGTACAAAATGATTAGGTGACTTTTTAAACGCCCCTTCGTACTTGAGTGAGATTTGTTTAATCATAATTAAAAATATTCTTCAGAATGAGAAAATTCATGTTTCCGCTTCTTTCGAGCTTTTTTTTGGGATCAGTAAATTCGCTTGCTGGCTCGGTAGCATCTGGCAACACCGGTGGGCAGCGTATTTCTCTCTTTTTTTTTCGGAACGTCGCCAGTTTCTATTTCGTTTTCTTGAGCATATATATAGCTGCTGATTGGTGCGCAGAAGCGACCATGAGGGGGGTTGCTTTATATAGTTTTCAGTTGTTGAAAGAGAGCGAGACAAAATGACGCTGTTCATAAATTTCCTAAAAATCGCGAAACGCTAATTATGACACAGGATGACAATCAGCAGTAGGCTTATTATCACTTAGTCAAGATAGAATATATGAGTAGCTTTAGTAAGGGACATATCTGAAGGTTTCCCTTGCACGCACGACAGAGAAAGGCTCTGGGTGTGGTCGTATAATAATCAGCAAACGAGAAAGGAACAAAAATATCCAAAAAGGGATTATAATTACGCTATACGACGACGGAGATCATCTGGAAGCGTTTATGGTTTGTGCAAGTTCAGAAGCTTGACTCATGACGTTCCAAAGGTACAACCACTTGCTGGGAGTGACGAGTTCTACTTTCTCTTTGCAGGGATACGTCTTTACATGCCTACCAGCACACAGCGACGAGTGGCCTTCCAAAACTCAGCGTGCTGTGGCGGTGGGCATGGGTGGTCGCTGGTACTTGCCATGTGCGAAGGGTCCACTGGTGAACAACCGGCCAGCTAACTACTCGTTAGGTTACAGATGCGGCCGTCTATGCGGCAAACAGACCATCAGTCCAGAAAATCAAATACGGAGCATTGTAAATGTGAGTTTTTTTTTCATTGCAAATGGAATGCCAGGTTTTTTGCAAGGTTGTTTCATATACGTTAAAAGTGTTCAAAATTAATATAAAATACGAGAGCTTTGGCCATTTCACACGCCACTTAACCGATAGGCTCCACCAGAAGGTAAGGTTAAAGATATCGCTTATTGCGAACAATATGCGGGTTTCATCCAGGAATTCTGAGTATGGAGTACCAGATATTGATTGCGTAGCATGGTGACGGCATCTTTTATGCTGCCGCTGAGAGCGAGTTCTTAATGAGGGCTCCTACATAGCAACGCGCAAGTTTTCCGGTAACTGCTAAAAGGAAAATGAAAGTGTCCACATGTAACAGAGAAAAGGACACAATACCCTTTCTCTGGGCTGTATGTTCCATTCTGCCCCTTTTGGCTTTCATCCCTTTCGCCGCGCTCCTCATGCGAGCGCCTGAGCCCCGCTGCCGCTCCTGGACTCGGCCGCATTGTGATCAATTGGAGCTGCTGAAAATGATCGGCGGATGGTGCGCCGCGGTAGTTGGTTTTGGCTGCGCCGCTACAAGCACCACGGAAGTAGCGAATATTATTCTGGCAGGCGACTTTGGCTGTACCGTGGTCGAAGGTGTCGGCGGGCGGTGGCCTGGTTTTGAAATTTGTCTTCAAGGAGTGGTATTGGCTGATACGCAGTGTTCGCATCGGTCCTATGTCTGCCAATGAAATGTCACGTTTCAGTTGGGAGAGCACGGCAGAAAACTATGGATGCAGTACCACGCTCGTTGCTGCACTGTGAGGAGGAGGCGTCCGAGTTACCTACGTTGAGTCCATGGGCACCTACAGGTTCTGTGGAAATCTGCGGCAAAGCGAAACTAAGTTCGCCTGCGAGCTTGCCATACAGCATGCATTTGCAGCATTGTCGCAGTCGGTTTCTCCGACATGCTGAAGGCAGGAGATCTTACCGCAGCGCTGCTTGCAGTCGAACCCACCCCACTAACAATAAACATGTGTGGTTTTGGCTGAACCTGTGCGCCTTCTAGAGAAACGTTCACAGGCGGGGCCACTGACTGCCCTGTAGTCCGGCAGATACGCCTCCGTCTGGTTGGAATGAATCTTCGAGGCATCTGCGGAACAGATCTGCCTATTGTAGTAGGGTGTCTATCCGCTTACGGAAATCCGTCAGGAGGTCACTTTCTAGGGAGGTAGAAGGGTCATGCCAACAAGGAAATGTATCGTCGTATGAAGTGTGACTTAATCAAAATATCAAACGTATTTTGGAACAGTGTTTTATATAGGTCTGCTGAATATGTTTTTAGCAGACCTAATTTTTCTTTCTACAGTTCCGCATTTGGTGTAGGTGGCATCTCAGAAGGAAGCAAGTGTTGTACATTATCGCGAACTATTATATGTTGTCAATTTTCCTCGAGCTTACACTTTAACCTGTTTCGATGCTACCTTCCCGGCTGGAGTAACTGCGGCTGATATGAGCGTGGATGTGAAAAGACGCTACTGTAATAGGTTCCATTGGTCACGTGCATAAACTGGTAGGATTTTTTTTCGTCACCCGAGGGAGCGGCGAGCTGCATACTAAGTGTGGCAATATTGTGAATACGCATCTCACAAGCATTTGGTTATTTACCATATGTTATTTGTCCTCAGCCTAACCTTTGTCTTTAAAATCTAGGTACTTAGAATGGTTGCCACTGGTGGCTACTTTTCGCCAAGTTGGTGAACTTGAGAGGCCCGTGGCGACCTGAAATTATTAATGGCAACATGGCGAATTTTTGGCGATTTTCGGCTTAGCTCCCGACTGAGTTATGCATTCTTTGCTCAGTGTCTTCCCTACGCATGACCTAAATTTTTGCATTTTTCTTGGTACTGGACTCACCAGTAGAAGACGCACTTTACGCGCAATTTAGTACGTCCATCGTGTTTCTGAATTAATCTAGATTCCGGAAGTACTGGTGCGTCTCCCTGCAACGTCCTACGACAATGTATAAGTCAGCGGACTGGTTCGCGTGCCGCGACGCTGCGGTGTTAATTTAGGTTTTTTTAAGTGCTTTAAGCTTTTCTAAAGTATCGCTTCTGAAGTGGCTAGACGACGGTTAAGCCGCGAGTTCCGACCATAGCTCCAACTGTTCTGAATAGCTTGTCGAACTTCGTCACTGCTGCAGTACCCGCTAATACGGCATGTAGAGGGTTTAATTTTGTTATTAACATTCTTTTCGGGCAGAACAAGAAGTTGGCTTCTCTGGGCACCCTTCAGGAAACTGCGCTGAGACCATTGTGTAGCATAAGCTTGACCGCACAGAAAGCGTGGTGCGCACATTGCGAAGGTTACACAGTACTGTTGAAGAAGTTATTTCCCGTTGTCCCAGGCGTGCGCAGCCGGTGTATGCCCTTTCTCAGCGCTCGCCATTGGGACCATCAGGATCCTGACACTTCCGATCTCAAATGCCGAAGTGGAAAGAGCCTTTTATCATGTAATTTTGGCTAACACGGTACTTCGCAATAGATGGAAGCTGGACCTTTTGGAGTCCGTCTTAGGGATGAAATGCGGCCTTAGTCTGCAGTAAAAGCGTTGACACACTACGTCGTTCCAAAGGAAGCTCTTCGCCAAATGACGGCGAATTATCCTGGGGCTTCCAGCATTTACCAATAGTGTCTCCTCCGTGAAACCTGGGAAGTGCGTCAGGGTCCCGTTCCTAGTAATATTTTTTTGCGGAGAGGCGGTTGCATGGCCTGTAGCAAATGTGTTTGACCGGGCTAGTTGGTGACGATCCATAATGGCTTACAGCGCACACTGACACAAGGACGAAGTAGACACACGAACAAGCGCTTCGGCGGAATTTCAGCGCTTGTCTTCGTGTCTACTTCGTCCTTGTGTCAGTGTGCGCTGTAAGCCATTATGGTTACATGGCGTTTGTGCAATTAAATATTATTTACTCAGGTATATTCCACTGTTCTCGGGGAGCGTGTGCAGTAAAAACAGTCGCTATTTAACATTTAAATTGTCTATCCCGTTCAGTTATGATATGCCTCAGACGCATCCGATTGACGCGTGTAGATAAGTGACTGTAAGAAGTAGACACTGGCGCCCGGTATCATATCAGTTCCTACTCAAATCGTATAGGAATTATTAATGATTGGTTCCTTTAAGACTTCTGCCGTAGTTGTGTTACCTTCAATAAACCTTTTAATTCACGTTTGGGGACGTAAATCCGTCCACAAACAATGTTTTCGTGCTTTTCACCCAAGCTTCACCACACTTTCACCTTCGAAACAAGCGGACTGCGAGGGAAGGATATCATGAGGGTTCCATCCATAACGGGTGGTAACTTTTGCTCTTCAAGCCCATTTCGCGGCTTGTCGGAAAACCAGGCGCACCAAACACTCCCATGGAGAACTGGGCGATGCGACTGGCAATAGAAAATGTTAATATAATTTAGGGGTTATGGATGGTACTGTATTCTACGGGTATACATAATTTGCAGTTTTTAATAGCAGGCATGCCACACATATCTAGAGTGGCGACTTTTTCGGCGGAATTTCAAGAAAAATGGCGACTTTTGGCGACTTTTTGCTCGTCGTTTGGCGACATTGATTCGAAAGTCAGTGGCAACCCTGTTACTTCCTCACAGTCTGTAAAAAATATCATTTGCCTTCGGCAGCCAACAGAGTCTTTTGTTTGGGGCGAGATGCCTATGTCTAACTGGCCAGCGACATTTACAAAATGTAACAAATGGTAGCCTTCTTGCACGGGCACATAGTGTTAAGGCCCAGCGAAAAAAAATAGGTGGCAGTGGTAGCGTAAATCCATATTTAAGAAATCGCGGTGAGACTGTCCCATTCTCTGTCCAAGTGTTGCCGAATGTTGGTCTATGTGCCCGAGATTTCGGGCTGTCCGACAAGCCTCATCCGATGCAGGAATATATTTTATTACAGCTAAGGTAGTCCCAACCGCGTAAGTTTACGGAACACGTGAGCACGTGCTAAACAGCCTGTCGACGCCACCTTGCGGTGCGCCGCCTACTGTCGACCGCAGCGCAAGGGCGGAAATCAATCTTGTCGTTATTGTTGGGCATTTATACTTTCTACTGCCGGAAAGCGCATTGATAGTTCCTTCCTTTGCTCGCTAAAAGTTATGACTGTCACATTTCTACTTTGAGAGCAGAATCACAGGTATCACGTTGTACCTCGAACAGTGTGCCGCAGGTTAGATGCATAGTAAAACTTTTTGATGGGCTAGTTGGTACACTCATACGGACATAAGAAAGAGGCCCACAACCACCATGAAAGGACTCGAGGCCCCCTTCTGTCTCGAGTCCTTCCTTGTTGGTTCTGCGTGTTCTTGTATTGCAGTAGAGTAGATATGATTTTGATGAGAAATATTGCGAATGGATGGACAGTTATTCTGATAGACTAATCTTGCGGCGAAAGTACATATCCACAGATGGCGAAGACCGCGCGTTGCGTTAAAATGAGAAAGGCGGGAAACGTTCGTGCCACCTCAGAAAATAGCCGGGCCATCGATTAAGGGCGGGACGAGTCTTGGACGCAGGGCTGCTGTCGGATCACCGCTGACGTAGCGGAATAGTCGCGAAGAGGACCTTGGCCGCGTGCTCACGTGGTGCGTAAATATTTGTGGTTGACTGTACACAGTGAGGCTCCGTATTCATCTTAGTGTGCCGGCAAGTAAGATGTTACGCGCCGCATGCACTTTCAGCGTAAGAGACGTAGGATATTCTGTACCATTGGAAGGATCGCGACTTGATACCTACACTGTTACCGCCACAGTTATCGGGTTTAATATTGTGCTCGAACATGGCAACAAGAAAATCTTCTAGAATGGTGAGAAAACCATATAAACACACCGTGTAAAGAAGCAGAGAACCGCAATTTATACAACGTCACTGTAAGACGAGGGTTTAATTACTATCCTTACACGTCAAAATGAGAAACTAACGAGCAATCTCTGTTATCTCTACAGGCATGCCTGCAACCTGCCTACAATTCTTCCTTCTACCTGGACACCAATTTTGAAGCGCTCGTTGCGTTTGACGTCGCGCAAGAGTTAATATTCACTTACGATACCGCTTCTAACCTCCGTTCGAAGGTGAGCTGCCTTGCTGTTGCCGAAACGCTACGAATGATTTCCCATTAACAAATATACATCGGAAATGCATCATGGTCGT